>PVHP010003718.1:0-76397 GCA_004024765.1 Zapus hudsonius
CTTCTTCTTCTTCTTCTTCTTCTTCTTCTTCTTCTTCTTCTTCTTCTCCTTCTCCTTTTTGGTTTTTCAAGGTAGGGTCTCGCTCTAGTCCAGGCTGACCTGGAATTCACTATGTAGTCTCAGAGTGGCCTTGAACTCACGGCAATCCTCCTACCTCTGCCTCCTGAGTGCTGGGATTAAAGGTGTACACTACCACACCCAGCCACCTTGACTTCTTGTCCGTCATGAGGTGAGTGGCCTCTGTCATACCATCCTGTTATGTACAAGAGCTAAGAACCTTGGACAGAGCCCTCTGAAGCAGGGAGACGAGACCCGTACTTTCTAGCTTTAAGTTGTTCATATCACATATTTTGTCCATCAGTGAAAATCCCTTAGGGTTTAGCTCAAGTTATTTCCTCAGACAAGTTTTCCACGATTCCCTCAGTTTAGTCAGATTCTTGTTAGGTGTGGTGACAGTACTTTTTTTTTTTCAGCACTTGTTACACATCATCAAATAATAGGCAGTCCTTGTGCAATGGACTGAATGCTTGTGTCCTCCAGAGTTCATAAGGAAGTCCCAAATCACCAGGGTGGTGACATTGGGAGAGAGAGCCTTTGGGAAGTAATGTCAATCATGAGAATGGAGCTCCTGAGAAAGGGACTTTCTCAACCTCTGTCCACTATATGAGGCTTCAACTGGAAGGCAGCAGTCTGCAGCCCGGGAGAAGACTTTTCCTCTAGCATGTTGGTCAAAGAACCTTAGTTATTAATCTTTAAAAAATATATATTTGCAAGCAGAGAGAGATGAAAGTGACAGAGAGGATGGGTGTGCCAGGGCCTCTTGTAAACAAACTCCAGGTTGCGTGTGCCACTTGGTGCATCTGGCTCTACGTGGGTACTGGGGAACTGAACATGGGTCAGTGGGCTCTTCAGGCAAACCCCTTAACCTCTGAGCCATCTCTCCAGCCCTAGTTATTAATCTTTTAAAGAAGTTTATTTTCAGCTTCATATTTCCTTATTTGTGATGTACATTTTTGGGATAATTTCCAAATATGTGAAAACTTTCAAGTTTCATATATGACCTGTTATATACCTAGTTGCTGTTGAACCCACAACTACAGGTTTGTTCTCTATAAACACGGGGTTACTATAAATTCCCTATAGTATTTCCTAAGTAAAGAATGAAAACATGGGTGTTATAATTTCATGTGGCCACATGAGCAGGCATATTTCAGATATGAGAAAATTTCCTTTTCAGTGGATGTTAATGAGATCTTTTGCTTATATTACTAGGTCTCATAATTGGATGATTTTTCTGCAAGCGTTTAGCTTCTGTGGGTCTTAAGTCTACAAGTGGGCACCTTAGGACCCACTTATATTATGACACTTCCTTTGGACTTTTGCCTTTAGGCTTTCATGCTGCTGTGGGAGTCATAGAGACGTTGGAATATTCTTTTTTTTATTTTTATATTTGTTTTTTTTTTTCAAGGTAGGATTTCGCTCTAGCCTAGGCTGACTTGGAACTCACTGTGAAGTCCCAGCCTGGCTTTGAATTCGCAGTGATCCTCCTACCTCTGCCTCCCAAGTGCTGGGATCAAAGGTGTTCACCACCACGCCCAGCTGGAATATTCCTCCTAGAATGTATTTTTATGAACCAGCTAGCAATAATTTAACTATATATGGTATTGGCCAAGAGTTATCTAATTCCATTCAATTTAATTTCAACTAAATGTATTTTAATTTGACTTCCTTTCTTAGAGGTGGACCCCAAAATAACCATGACTACTCCAACATCATCCTATTATAATTGGTTGGTTAAGACTGCTTTCTCTGTTCTCTCTTGAATTTCAATAAAGATGTTAGAGTGATCCAGTATGTCCACCAAGGAGGGCCCCCAGAGGGTTGGGGACAGAAAGGAGGAAAATGGGTCATACAATGTATCTAATTATTGACAATAAAGATATTAAAAAAAAAGATGTTAGAGTGGCTTTACTCAGATACTGGGGAATCAAACCCAGGTCATTAGGCTTTGCAGGCAAGTACCTTAACCACTGAACCATCTCTCCATCGCTGAACTTGGAATTATTTTTAAAAAGCTATATTTAAACATCTGCTACCTAACACACATCAGCTGCCTGAAATCAGTGAAAGGTTTCCTCCAAAATTTCACGTAGCCTTTTATTGCATAGAAAAGTCCTTGTTAAAATTTCTCTCATAAATTAGTTGAAAACAGTTGCCTAAAGCTTTTTATTAAAATGCTTTTAGGGAATGAGTACATTGCAATCAGTTGTTTTTAGACTTAAAGTTTGAATGCATTTTCCCCAATTATAATCTTCTCATGTCTGACTTTGATTTGCAATAAATGATGTTTGTTTTGATGGAAAGAGATGTTCAGTGGTAACTAAACTGGTCTCCTGTTAGAAAGACCACTAAGAAGATTAATACATTATATAACTTTAAGTTTTATAATATTTATCACACGTGCTTGCACATGCAAATTTTATAGCAATTTATATTGTCTTGGCCTGGGAGATTAGGACGTTGGTGGGTAATAACATTCATTGTGTTGTTTGGAGAGATGAGACGGTTTTATTGTCACAGAATAAGATCAAACTCTTCCGTCACAGCTTTTGGGACTTGTTCCTCAGTGTTTCACGTTGCTTTTCATAATTAGTTTCAAACTTAATCACATCAGATTTGATGGAGGAAGGAACTGAATAATTTTTAAGCTATTTAGCACAGACCTTAGATTGCATATTAAAGCAGAGATGCCCCAAAGAAGAAATCAAGGGGTCTGCAACTATGATTTAACTGTCAGATTATATGATTCCTGTACTCTCACCAGTTGGAGAACAAGAAATTTGTTCTTAAGGCTGGAAATATGGCTCAGTGTTTAATGTGGTTGCCTACAAAGCCTAAGGACTTGGGTTTGATTCCCCAGTACCCACATGAAGCTAGATGCACAGTGGCCCATGTATCTGGAGTTTGTTTGCAGTAGCTGTGTGCCCTGAGCATCCATTCTTTCTCTGTGTCTCTCCTCTTACCAATAAAATAATTTTTTCAAAAAAAGAATAAACATGTATGGGTGAGCATTGGACTAGATGTTATACTTGTAAATATTCTTATTATGAATGAAAGTACTTGTGAAAAGGTAACTTGTAACAGAGGATAAGTTTCTTTACCATACGCACATGAAACCCCAAACCTGTCAATCCATCAGACATGAATACTTCTCTTAAAAAGAATGGATTGGGGAATGTGAATACTTTAAATATTTAATGCTTAAGAAGTTGACAGAACATTCAATATTCCCAGTAGTCAATCAATGAAGTTAAAACAAAGTAAAATGATACTTCGCTTGTTAGATTTAAAGAGCTGGAACAGGTTGGTAAACTACCACATTAGTGAAAAGTGGGAAATTAAACATTCATGAGGCAGAGAATGAGTGATCATTGCAACAGATTTAGAAATGCAATGTACATATAAAACAGTCCAGACATGATGCTGGCTAATCTGTTCCTCCACTTGTTGGCTGGTGTGTTTGTTATTTTACTCACTGACACTCCCAAATACCTGACAAGAAGTGGTTTAAGGTACAAGGGTTTGGTTTGATTTACAGTTTCCAAGGGCTCATGTGTTTGAACACTTAGTGACCAGCAGGGGCACTGTTCTGGAAGGTTGTGGAACCTTTAGGAGGTGGAGCTTTGAGGAAGGGAATGGGTCACTGGGTGGGGGGAACCCTTGAGGTTTCATGGCCACTCCCCACTTAAGCTTTGCTGCCCTCCTCTGCTTCCTGAGGCTTCCGGTTTCAGTGTGATGAGCCAGTCTACCATATTTTTCTTGCCCAAATGGACTATACCCCCTCTAAATGTAAGCCAAAATAAACCCTTTTTTTCCTTCCTCTACTTGCTTCCAGACTCCCTTTGAAAGTTAAAGTTTTTGTCTAGTATCCACAATGCTATCATAAAATAAGTTTACTTAGTTTTGTTGCTGTTTTAAAATGAGATACCTATAAACTAAACCAAAATAATCGCAGGTCTTTTCTGAAGTGCTTTCACCATTGTAGTTGGCTGTGTTTGGGAACTCAGGTCTCATTTACAAGTATTAGGTTAAAATTTTTTTTTGAGAAACTAAGAAAACAAAAAGACGTTCAGTAGTATATGCAATATGGTTTTTGTTTAGATATGTGAAGAGGTGAAAGTTTGGAAGTCACTGGGATATTTACAGTGGTTAATTCTAAGTTATGACTCATTCCTCATAATCGTCCATATTTTTCTGATCTTTTTTCTGCATTGAGCATGCATTATTTTTACAATCAAAGGGGAAATAAAACTCTTAAAATTAAGAGGAAAGAGACCATCAAAGTCAAGTGTAAAAAAGAAATATGTACATAACCAAACATCAAAAGATATAAATTAAAGGTTTCATGCAAAAGAAATAAAATGGCAGGTATTAATTTGGTTTGATTCAGATTTAACATATTTTGAGTTCTTAGGAAAGAAATGCTTCCAGCAACAACTAACCCTTCATTCAATTGTTTAAATTCATTCTCCATATTTGTATCTTTCTTTCCTATATTTACTAATTATTTCATTTCCCAAGTAACTACTATATGTCTGCAGGAAGTACTATAGCAGATGCAATGGTGGAAGTAGGAATGATTGGCTTTATAGTGATTTTTGCTAGAAACTTCTCTGTGGTTAGTTGAAAGCCTTATCTTCTGTTTTATTGTTCTTCTGAGTATTCCTAGCTAATCCATTTTCTGGAAGTCTGTAGATTACTGAGAGGATGCAGACATAGGATTCAGAGGGATCCATTTAACCACACATTGATCAAATGAGCCTCACAGAGAATTGCAGAGTCCCAACACTTCGCTTGCTGTTTGGGAATGAGTGCGCGTGAGTGCATTAGAGGAACGGCTGACCCTCTGTTAGCAGACCCTCTGTTAGCAGTTTGTCGTAGTCAGGCACACGCTGCTGGCATGAATCTCCAAACCAGGCACAATTTGGGGGAGAAAAGTATTTATTGAACAGATCCAGGTGGAGTTAAGGAAAAGGCTGCCCCCTTTCACAGATCCAAGCAGAGACAGAGCAGAAACCCACCACCAGCACCTCAAGCAAGCACACTGTGTCACTGTAATTCACAAAAATGCAGAACTGCCAGACCAGGTTCCGGCTTTTCTTTTGCATATCTATTCCTAGTATTTCACATCCAAATTAGAAAGTGCCAGTCCCCAGGAGGCTAGGTCAAAGTGACACTTCCTCCAGTCAGAAGCCTTGAGACAATGAACAATTTAATAAACACAATTATAATAAATTCTATTGGGGGACATTATCCAAACTACCACACAGTTGAACTGAATGTCCCCCTTAGCAGTTCACGTGGAGAGGCCCCGAGCTGCGCACTGTCTGGTTAGCAGGTGTGAGAGCTGGAGCCCGGCTCCTGGCCTCTGTCACAGAGAGATGTTTCCCAATAATTCCTTTTACTTTTACCCCTTTTTACCACTAGTGAAATGAGAGTCCTGATTTTTCAGAGACGTGGTGTTAGCTATGCTCATCTCCTCAAGTCTTTTGTCTGGGCACCATGAATGATTCCTGCTAATTTTTGTCCTAACATTCTTGACGTTGGACCCCAGAATTATATCCCTCCATCCCAGAGACATTTCTGGTAGGTCAAGAAGCACTTTCATCTATTCAAGGGGAGACTTTCAGTTCATGCTGGGGAAAGTTAGTCAATCCATTAAGTTTATGGTGGGCCTCTGAATGTTCACTTTAAGCTTGACAGAGTAGTTGATGACATTTGATCATGTTTTGGCTTCTTGAAACCTTTGGTTGATTTAAAAATACAGACAGACCATTAGATTTAAAAAAATATTTTATTTATTCATTTTCAAGCAGAGAAATACAGAGAGAGAGAGAGAGAGAGAGAGAGAGAGAGAGAGAGAGAGAGAGAGAGAGAGAGAAAGAGAGAGAGAGAGAGAGAGCAAGCGCACCAGGGCTACCACCTTGTGGGTCTGGCTTATGTGGGTACTGGGGAATTAAACCCAGGGCCTTAGGCACTGGAGGCAATTGCCTTAACCGCTGAGTCATCTCTCCAGCCCCGACCATTAGATTTTAAGAGCTATGAATCTGCTTAAGAGCTCAGTTTAATAAAACAGTCTACATCTCTCCATGGGCCATTGCTTTTACCTAGGATTATATTCACACTTCAAATACCACCGGCCATCTAGAAGGTGATTGATTATTCCTCTCATTTAGTAGGGTGGCCCAAGCTTTTTCAAAGCATTTGACTGATTTTGATCTCATACTAAGGAGACGATAAAAACTTTAAAGGATTACTGAGAGTATTAGTTCTAACAAAATCTTTTGTTTATAGTAAGTATATTATTAAAATGACTTCTGACTGTATTAAAGGCTATGGTTTATGGAAATTATGAGTAAAGAAGTTTCGTTCAGCAAATTTTTAAAAATAGCAACTCTAGTATTTCCTAAAAAAACAAAAATCATATACAAGGTATTATATTTCTTTCATTGCTATAACACAACACCTGAGTCTGGACATTGTTTGAAGGAAAAAGTTTGCTTAGCTCATAATTTGAGGACTGAAAGTCCAAGATTGGGCAGCCCTATGTGTTTGTCTTCTGATGAAGGCCTGTTAACATATGGCTTCTCAGTGGAATGTGTGAGAAACATCACAAGGAAAGACAGGAAGCCAGCAAGCGATTGAGATAAACTTGTCCTAGAAGAGAGCATAACTGGGCATCCCATGAAAACTATGTTGCTTCCTTCCATGGGCAGCATCAGCGATGATCTTCCAGTAGGTTCTACCTCCTAAAGTTTCCCTTACTTCTCATATCATATCATGCATTGGGGAATAAGCCTCAAATACCCAAGCCTTGGGGAACACAGTCCTTGCACAAGCCATGGCTGTGGTATAGGTTCTGATTTACACTATCTCGACAGAAGCAGGCGGGAGGAATGGGGTTAGGAATCGACCCTGTGTTCTGGTTCCTCCTGTGGCGTTGCTTGATGCTGATTCAAATAAGAGATTTCCACAAGAGTTAACATTTGGGCGTTAGGCTCTTGCCTGAAAAGCCCAAGGACCCGGGTTCAATTCCTAAGGACCCACATAAAGCCAGATGCACAAGGTGGCACATGAATCTGGAGTTCCTTTGAGGTGGCTTGAGGTCCTGGCGCACCATTCTCTGTCTCTCTCTCTCTATCTGCCTCTTTCTCTCCCTTTCTCAAATAAATAAATAGATAGATAGATTTTTAAAGTACACATTTATTATATGTACAGGGCCCAAACTCTTGACAGTTTTGAAGAAGCAACCCATTTTTCTTTTTTCTCTTCCCCAGGCCCTCCCCCCAACCTTCCTTCTCCTTTGCTTAAAAAAAAAACCATCTTACCCACAAACCCTCTTTATCAAGACTCTGTATGCCTGGGCAGAGTGGTGAAAACTTGTAATTAATCCCAGCACTTGGGAGGCAGGTCCAGGGGAACCGAGTTTGAGGTCAGTTTAGGTGGTACAGTGAAACCCTTTCTCAAAAAACTGTGTGATGGGGAGATGGCTCATCGGTACACAGCAGGGTAACTTTATGGTCTTTGTTAAAAACCCATTGACTAAAGACCATCAAAACCAAACCCAACCAAACAGGTAACTTTGAGTTTACTTCTGGGGGGGGGTGGTGCAGATGTCCAACAGAGGTGATCCAGTATCTTCAAGTTAGGGAAGAGCACCTGCAGGATGGTGTTGGTAAAAATTCATAAAGCAGGGCTGGAGAGATGGCTCAGAGGATAAGATGCTTGTCTGCAAAGACTAACCACCAAGGTTTGATTCCCCAGTGACAAAACCAGATGCACAAAGTAGCACATGTATCTGGAATTTGTTTGCAGTGGCTCGAAGCCCTCACGTACCCATTCTCTCTCTCCTTGCACACAAACAAATGAATAAAAAGAAAAAAGTGTTTGTAAAGCAGGTGAGTTTTATCCTGGAATACGAGTCTGGGTGAGCTGCTGCTAAAAGTTTGAGTTTAGAAGGTTTGTCTTGCAGCCACAGTTTGGGACAGTCTGTCTGTTAGAGAGTCACGACACTGTTTTGCAAGCTGTGTTTGGTCTCTGTTTTCAGCTGTTGTCTCTTGGGCATTGCTTGGTGCAGCTGGAGGAGAGACCACTGTGGCTCAGACCCCACACATCCACAGCTGTGCCTTGCAGCTATGGTTTGAGTATGCTTTCAGAATGTCCCCTGAAGCTTCATGTGTTGTGAGGCATTTCTGGGTCCGTGGGTTACTTAGGGGGTTGCAGCGCATCAACTCCCTGTTCACCCACGGGAGCTGGGTGAGCAGCGGCTTGGAACAGCTGTGAGCCGAACGAGAGATGAGACTCTCGGGAGAATGCGGCAGTGGGCAGTTCTCATTTTATTGATAGATAGCAGTTGCTTATATAGAGAAAAGTCAGAGGTAGAAGCATAGGAAGCAAGATCTGTGGGAGAATGGCGATGTCAGCAGAGGAAATGTAACCTTGTTGTTTAGGTTTGTTTATTTGCAGTTGGATTAAGTTAGGCTTTGAACTGCTTATTTTATCGGACAGCTGTGGCCTGTCTGGGGGCTGGAGTCTTCAGGATTGCTAAGATTTACAGGGGCCTTCGGACTTTGCCTCAACTTCCTTATCAGAAGGAGATGGTTCCAGAAGCCTGCCAGACTCAGCAGAACCCTACTTCCTCCATGCCTCATCAGCAGGGTACCACAGGCATCAAGAGGGCAGAACCATCCGCTGACATGGTGTTTGGAAGAAGGACCTTTGGAAAGGTTCAGACAGGGCCATCAGGATAGCGTCTTCATGACTGAGTACTGGAGGAAAACTTATAAGCAGATGACCTTTAGTCAGAGCAGTGAAAATCACAATCACACACACTTATTGTAGCAGCCTTTTATGGGATCATAAATATGTTTCTATGTGAAAGGTACATAATTATTCCCATGTATTTATGGCAACTCATTTTACTTGCATATACTTGATCGTGGAAAGTGGAAGCTTTCTTTTGACTTGACACAAAGAAAGTAAAATCTATTTTGAGTAAACTTCGACAGTTCTTCATAAAAAAGGATTGCATAGGAGAAGAATCTAATTTTTTTTTCTTTTGGTAGAGTCTCGCTCTAGCCCAGGCTGACCGGGAACTCTGTTGTCTCAGGCTGGCCTCAAACTCACAGCAATCCTCCTACCTCTGCCTCCTGAGAGCTGGGATTAAAGGCATGCACCACCATGCCTGGCTGAATATTTTTACTGAACCTATTTCTTTATAGCTTTTAATTAAAAAATTATTTATTTGCAAGCAAAGAGCAGAGAGAGAAAGAGAGATAGAGATAGAGGGACAGAGAGAGAGGCAGAGAGAATGGGCACACCGGGGCCTCCAGCCACTGCAAACAAACTCCTGATGGATGTGCATCTGGATTTATAAGGGTACTGGGGAATCGAGCCTGGATCATAAGGCTTTGCAGGCAAGCACTAAGCCATCTCTCCAGCCCCACATCTTTTAAGCAACCTAGTTAGATATTCTAGTAAGCTTCACTCGCACTCAAAAGTGAAAATTATATTTAAGTTATTTTTTAGATTTAAAAAGTGAATATGTTCAAACTACTCTTACTTAATATTTGTTGATTAAAATAGTATTCAAGGGCTGGAGAGATGGCTCAGAGGTTAAGGTGCTCGTCAGCAAAGCCTAATGACCTGGGTTTGACTCCCCGGTACCCACATAAAGCCAGATGCACAAAGTGGCACATGCATCTGGAGTTCATCTGCAGTGGCTGGAGGCCCTGGCGCACCCATGCTCTCTCTCCCTCCCTTTCTCTTTGTTTACAAAGAAATTAATACTAAACAAATTATTTTTTTAAAAAATATTTTATTTATTCATTTTCAAGCAGAGAGAGAGAGAAAGAGAGAGAGAGAGAGAGAGAGAGAGAGAGAGAGAGAGAGAGAGAGAGAGAGAGAACCAGGGCCACCACCTTATGGGGCCTGGCCTACATGGGTCCTGGGGAACTGAACCCAGGGCCTTAGGCACAGGAGGCAAGTGCCTTAACCGCTGAGCCAACTCTCCAGCCCAATACTAAACAAATTATTAAAAAAATAGTTCTTAAAATTCACGTGTCGCTGACATTTCTGAGCAGGGGTCCCAATAGTTTTCAGAGCTGAACTTTAGCTTTGTTTTTATGTCTTTATTTGCTAAGTCTCAATGCTTGTTTTTTGCTGCTCAAATGACCGTCTTAGCAGAATGTCAAGTTTTGTTCCTATAATAGCATGGGGCCATTTCAGAACTAGTTTTGTTTCATTTTGGCATTTATTGGACAATAGGAGACCATTTTTGGACTGCAGCTCACATCTGTCTATGTTATTTTCTAATTAACCTGGCATGCGCTTTCACTGGCATAATTTTCTCTGTACCCTTGGTCTCCCAACTTTTAAATTGTGCCTCCCATCAGCAAAACATTTAAAAACTCTCTTTTAAACATGAACAATATCAGTTTTCCTTTAATTGTATACCTACCTATAGCATTATTATTCAGTGTATGAAGTATTGAGTTGAATTTCGGATTTTTTTTGAGATAAACATAAATTCTATGACTAAAAATATTTTATTTATTTGTCTGCAAGGAGAGAGAGGGAGAGAATGGGTGTGCCAGGGCCTCCAGCCTCTGCAAACAAACTCCAGATACATGCATCACTTGGTGCATCTGGCTTAACATGGGCACTGGGGAATTGAACCTGGGTTGTTAGGTTTTACAGGCAAGTACCTTAACAGCTGAGCCATCTCTCCAGCCAGAAATTCTAGAATTTTAAAATATGTTATCTGGTGTATATTCTTTAGTTTGGAAACAGTAGTCTGATATTTATTTTTATTTTTATTTTATTTTAAAAAATATTTTATTTATTTATTTTCAAGCAGAGAGAGAGAGAGAGAGAGAGAGAGAGAGAGAGAGAGAGAGAGAGAGAGAGAGAGAGAGCACCAGGGCCACCGCCTTGTGGGTCTGGATTATATGGGACCTGGGGAATTGAACCCCGGGGCCTTAGGCACTGGAGGCAAGTGCCTTAACCGCTGAGCCATCTCTCCAGCCCAGTCTGATATTTATGATTCTGGTTAATTTTCATGTTCTGAAGTCTCTTTGGGTGAGGTCTGATTTTTGTCACTGTGACACCGTGGAGTCAGCGGCTCTCTTGAGGAGAATCTGAGATGTCTGGTAGGTGGAGTTTGGAGAAGGCCATCAGGGGCCCTGAGCTAACTCTGGATGTCCACCGGAGTCACCTCCACCCATCTGCCTTGTGACAGCCAGCAGTGCCAACCAGACCTGGGAATTTCTCATCCAGCCCACAAAATGACATGACTTGCATCTGTCCCCATGCAGATTGTATTTAGGTTGATGTGATTCAAAACAACAGCAACAAAAAAATAAAACAAAACAGAGAGTAGCTGGGAGTTCAAGGCCACCCTGAGACTACATGGTGAAATCCAGGTCAGCCTGGGCTAGAGCGAGACCCTACCTTGAAAACAAACAAATTAAAAAAAGAACAGATCTTAAACAATCTTCAAAAGCAGAGAGTAAAATAGAAACAAACGTTATGTTAAATTGAGAAAAAAAAGTGTTATATAAATTTTTCTGGGTTTCACATCTGTGTTTGTTCAAAGGAAGGACCACAGACAATGCAAAACCCTATATAACTGTTTTCTTATAAGCTTAGCATTTTCTTGAAAAGTGTCAAGTAAGTAAATTCTGTTTTATTTTGATTGGAATCATTTTTTAAATATGCGGGAAGAAGCTCTGATTATTTTGGTTATTAATTTTCAAGTTTATTTATCTTGAATAACTACATATAGTTGTGGTATATTATACAAAGTTTTAAAGTATGTGTGCGCATATATACATGACAGAATGACAAAAAAAAGTCCATTTCTGTGCTGTGTTTCTTGGCTACAACGTCAGCAATTTTGAGTACTGTTTCTAGGACAGCATTTTTATAATAGTCCTAAGAGGAACCCTTTCTAAATTCATGTTTTCATTATTTTAAAAATCTTTTCATTTATTTATTTGAGCAAGAGAGAGATAAAGAGTAAAAGGAAGACGAGAGAGAGAGAGAGATAGAGAGAGAGAGAGAGAGAGAGAGAGAGAGAGAGAGAGAGAGAGAGAATGTGTTCCAGGGCCTTCTGCCACTGTAAACAAACTTCAAATACATGCACTACTTTGTGCATTTGGCTCTCCATGGGTAATGAAGAATTGAACCCAGGTCATCAGGCTTTGCAAGCAAATACCTTTAACTGCTGAGCCATCTCTCCAGCCCTGATGTTTTTATTTATTTATTTATTGTGACACAGTGAGTTGAATTAGGTTAACAGGTGAAGTAGTATTTTCAGGAGCATGGGCGGTGGTTGCACCCCTGAAGAAAATATCTTGACTTTCTCCAGCAAGTATTGACTTCCAGTGGCCCCTTGGGGAGTGCTGGGGCCTCATGAGTCCCCATCCATGGCTGAATAATTCATAAACCCAACTTTTGTTTTGATGCTCAACTGTATTTATTTAAACCACTCCAATCATTTATTTTCATAGTATGTAGCTTTCTGTTTCATTTTCTTTGTTATTTATTAATAGATTGTTATTAATAAGCAGAAACTCTGTGTGTACAAGTCTTGTGTTTGTACCCCATTTCTCTCCTTCCCTGCTTCATTTCCACTGAGGATCCTCTTCAATGGGATTTCCAGAATGCTCCATGGGATGGAGGGCTATGAGTTGTGCAAGCAGCAGACTGTTTTTCTTGGGGGGGGATGCCTCTGGATAGTTCCCCCACCTTGGTTCTTACAATCTTTCTCCTCTCCTCTTCTGCAAAGTTTTCCTGAGCCACGGTGGGTGAGTTTTAAGTTTGTATTGAGCGTCTTAAGCATTTTAAGCATCTCTGGGTTTCTACTTTGGACTGTTTGGAGAATCCTCGGAGTCTGTCTCCATCAGCCTTGTGTGGGTTGTCAGGCTTGCTGTGGAAGCAGCGCTTTTGCTCATCTCACCACTTCCTCTGTGATTTCACCTGGGTTCTACCTGATATGTCAGGGGTGGTTCATCTCCTGCCAGGGAGTCAGCCATCATTTCAGGTTTTAAGGTCTTGTTGGTAGAATTGGGTTTTCCATGGTTCTCTCTGCCTTCTGAAAAATACAAACAGATGGGGAATGAGGTCAGTGAAAGTCAAATGGGACAAACAATATTAATTTGGTGAGAATATACTGGGTGTAGCCTCTCTTTAGGCCCGTGGTTAGTGGAGCTTCTCCTTGGGAATCTGGATTCTTGGTCTCCATAGGAATTTGCCTTGGATCCCAGTTCTAGCTAAGGGTTCATCACCCCTGAGATGATCTCTTAGCCAATCAGCCATTAATTACCCACCTAGATTAAGTGTCATCATTGCACAGGTGAATAATTCTTGCCATGCTGGTCTCTGTCAAAGATCAGTGTCACCTGCTTTCTCCCAACATAATGGGCTAATTTCCCCTGACAGCTCATGTAGTACATTCCAGCACTATACGGGCCCACCATCTGGAATCTGGCTTCCTTCCAGGTCTCTCAGTGTTGTATGACAGCACCTGTGGCATCTTCAGCAATAGGGTCTTATCTTTTGCTTGGGATGGGTAATTGAGCTCTTTGACAGAAGCTAGCCTTGATTTGGGGATCTCACAGGTCTCTCTGATCAACAGCTCAATGTGGGAACTAACTGATTTCTGGCACAGGGAGTTACAAGCTCCAGCCAATTGTATTAGATTAGGCTTCATCTCAACCCCTTCAGGGCCCTTCTCACCATATTCCTTTAGAGGGTCCTATCGGTTAGCCTATGGTCCAAGAGTAAGGATTCTATGGTATTAATTCATTTTGGATTTAGCGTTGTGTATATCTCCTCTCGGAATTGGAAAATCCAGAGACCATCAGTCACTGATTGTGATATTTGACTTGAACTGCAGGTGTTTGGTGTTTGCCCAATGGTCGTTGAGTTTGCATTGATCCAGTCTTTCCTTGTTATGCCTCATAGCAGTTGGAAATGTTTACTCTGTGCTATTATATGTTAGAAGCATGTATGTAACTTGTTTTGATTTTACAGAACTCACACTTAAGAGACCTTGCTTTGTGTTGGGGGGAGATTAAGCATTTTCAGTTATATGTGAGATAGTTACATCATGGTAGGCAGAATTATGATCTTGTTAATGTCTTTATTTGGAAATAAGCATGATGTAAGGAGATATGGTTTGATGTCAAGTTGACAAGGAGTGGACTTGTGATGGTTAAATTTTGTTGTCAATATGACCTTTTTAGTAATCTTGGGTGGGTCTCTGAATATGTTCAAAGGAAGACAGCCTCTCGGTAGGGGGCAGGATGTAAGGAGGCTCAGGGGAGCTAGAAATGAGCATCCCTTTCTGGGAGGGCAGTACAGGAAGGAAATTCCAGAGACTCAGGAAGCCAACAGGTCTGGGACAGGGTTGCAAGACTCTGCCCTAAGGCTATACAAAGGGGAAAGAAATCCTCTCTTCCCTTTGCCTGTTTGCTGTTCTGTTGTGTGTGGTGTGGGTGATGGCATTTCTCTCTCTCTGCCTGGACCAGCCTTTTTTGGCATTATGGAACATCTCCTGGATCTGTAGCTTCAATAAATCCTTTCCTCCCATAAACGATGCCTGGTTTGGAGATTCATTCCAGTGACATGCAGCTGACTATGACATCACCCAAAGTGTTTCTTTTGCTGAGGATATTTTTGAATATCCGAGGCCTTCTGCCATTCCAAATGAATTTTGAGACTATTTTTTCTATCTCTACAAAGAATGAAGCTGGGCTTTTTATTGGTATTGCATTGAATCTGTATGTTGCTTGATAAACCCAATCTTGTTGAGGTCTTAATCAGAGCTACTGTGAATTCACCAGTGCCATGTCATGTCTGGAAGACAGCATTGCACAACACTTCTCCCCTTCCTCCATTCCTCTTCCACAATGTTCTCTGAATCTCAGAGGGAGTGATAGAAGTGTCCCATCTAGGGCTGAGCATTCAATAGTCACCCTTGGTCAGCACCTTGACAGAAAATGCTGCTCTGAAATGTCTGACATTGAGATACTTTCACTTCAGGATGTCCATGACATGTGATTCTCTGAAGACCATCCTAGACCTTCACACATGTGTTGCTTCCTGTTGACGATAGAAAAGGAAGGCAGCTTGAACTGAGAGAGCCATCTCTGGCTCAGTCAGTTCTTCCCATACTGTGCCTTGGAGAAAGTCCTTGAGCTTTTCAACACCTCAGGATTTTTTCTATCACTAGTGAAATGCTGCAATGTCCTAGGTTGGACCCATACTATCAGTTGCTCCAATGAAAAGAATATTGAGGTATGTTAGTTTCCAAGTCTGGGGAGAAGGTGCCAAGAACTGGGCAAATTATTACAGAATCATAGCATAGCTCCTTAGAGATTCGTATTTCTCAGAAATTTCGGAGGCGAAGGAGGTAACATTTTTATATTCAAACAAATTCAAATTTGCTAGGAAACAGATTGAAAATACAGAAAGCAACCCAAAATATCAGAATGAGTTTTTTTTCTTTATTGTCCATAATGAGTTACATTGTTTAGTGGGCCAACAATGAGTTTTTATCCCCAATTCCCCATTGCCCTCCTTCCCCATCCCCAGTCAGCTGGATATCCTCCTCCATGGGCTGTCTGTATCAGTCTTTGGGATAGGGGACCATGGATAGCCCAGTCTTTAGCCGGGTTCTCATGACCCAAGTGTGTTGTTACTGAGGGTTGCCAAGTCTCAGAGTGAGTTTTGAAGCTTCCAACAGGCCTGCAGAGCCTAGGTCTTTTTACAGTTAGGGGTGGCTTCCAATACAAGGGCTTGACAAGCCTTGGCTTTGGCCCCAGAGCACAAGGGTCCCCACACAGAGAAGCCTGTAAGTTACCTCTGAATAGCATCACACCATTATCTTCCTGGTCTTGCAGTGGGCTATCAATATCTGCTCCACCCATATGCCCTTCGGTGGACATGGGCATCCCACATCCATTGTGTGCCGGGTCCTGTGCCCTGCCCTTCACAATGCTCCTTCATTTAATGTTCACAGAAATTCTACAAAGTAAGAACTATTATCATGTGATATAGATAAGACCTCTTGTTACAGACAAGAAAACATACAGGGAGGTTTAATTACTTATTTATTCTGCAAGTGCTGGAGGCAGAGACTAAATGTTGGCCACTTGAGTTACTCACTTGCTGTTTGATCTCCAACCCTGTGGGAATGTTGTCTCGGCTGCCTTCCTAGAGGTGAAGTTGTGGAAGATCAGCAATGGAAGAAAAACTGTGGAAAAACTCCCTCTCCACTGAGTAGATGAGTTCTAAGGGCCGAGTAGGACCATGACTACATTATCACAATCTGCCATTACAGGATCCAGGAGATCTACTAGATCCCGCAAAGCAGGACTTGTCTTTTTTTTCAAATTTCAACCGAATAGATTATTTTGCCCAGTTGTGATGGACATACTGCTCTAATGCATTCAGGGGCTGAATAAAAGAGGTCCCAGGTGAAGTGCTTTGAGAGCTTCAGATCTTTCCTGAGGCTGAGACAGAAAACAAAGAGCAAAGACAATTGAGTTCAAGTTAAGAAGCTTATAATAGCCGCTAAGTACCAGTCCTAGCCAGCTAGAAGAGATAGATAGGAGGCTCTGGAGACGGATGTCAGTACCACGAAAGTGGTAAAATAAAAACAATTACCCTTCTTTTATGATTTTTCTAGTTCATATTTTCAAAGAAGGAAGATTTCTTTTTCATTTTTGGGTGGGGGAATGTGGGCAACCCAGGCCCTAGGTCTCAGGCCTCATTTGTGGAAAGAGTCATGGCTTCTGGGTGGGTGGGCCTTCAACAGTGGCTGTCCACGGAGTCGTCACCAAGAAAAAATAACCTTAAAGTATCGTTTATTAAAAAATTCCCTTTGTTTAGCACTGTGACTATTGGCTGGTGGAGGAAAATTGAGAGCAATTTTGCTTATTTTAGTACTTTGGTCCCTATTTGGGCCATCCCCTTGCGTCTGGTAATGTTATTTGTGTCTGGGAGTTGAAATGTATTGGGTTTATTAAGGGATCCTGATATGAGGTCCTCAGTCAGTGTCATCTCTGCCCCAAGACTCTAGGAGGAGGGCACTTAATGGCCCTAGTGCCTTTAGGAAGCTCTATTTGAAATTCATTTGGGCAAGAATCTTTATAGATCCCACACTCCTTAATGAAGTTCCAGGCAGGATGAGCAGTGCATGAACTTGGCTTCATCTGAAAGCTCAGCTGAGCTTCCCAGCTATACCTTTAGCGCTTTAAAACCGTAAGTTATAAAGACCCAAACTCCTGGGCTGGAGAGATGGCTCAGCGGTTAAGACACTTGCCTCCATTGCCCAAGGCCCTAGGTTTATGACCCACATAAGCCAGACCCACAAGGTGGTGGCTCTGGTGCTCTATCTATCTGTATCTCTCTGCTTGAAAAATAAATAAAATATTAAAAAAAGACCCAAACTCCAATTAATCCCAAGAATAATGAGATACAAAGGCATATTTTTAAAATACCTGTAGTTTTCGTTTATTTTACTAGCAAAGAATTTCAAACCAGCTCAGGCATAGGGATGTGTGCGTTTTGAATTTGCAGTGTGTGGCGAATAATGCGAAGTCATCAGCAGGTTAATGAATGAGAATATTTTTGTGAGACTATTATCTAAAATGCAACCTTTTCATTTATTTTTGTGTAAGCTACTGGTTGGAGTAATTCAGCATCATAATCTATATTTACCTCATCCTACTTTATGAAGGACTTTAACATAAATAATGTCCTACAACAAAAGATACTGTATTACTTGTTTTTATTTGAGGATGATGAATTTTAGAAAAGATAGAGGAGTAACACAGCAGTTATCTTACAGAGAGAAAAAGTTATTTTTAATATCCAGCACAGATTTTTTCCCCCTATAATATGATTTGGCTTTCTGCTATTATGGGTTGTTAATAGGCATGCTGCTTGCTTTTGACATTTGGTTATCACATCTTGCCTAATGCTTTTAGTGCCTTTCCAGTAGGTTCTAGGCTCTCAGATGTTGCCTGGTATCCATCTGCTAATGTGAGTGTGGTGGACTGATATCAGAACAGGGAGTGGTGGGGACTGTAGCAAATTGGGTGGGTGCCTTTATTAATATTTTATTTATTTATTTTCAAGGAGAGAGAATGAATATGGGTGCACCAGGGCTTCTAGCAACTGTAAACAATCTCCAGATGTATTCACCACTTTGTGCATCTGGCTTTAAATGGGTACTGGGGAATTGAACCAGGGTTGTTAGGCATTTCAGGCAAGTGCCTTAACCACTGTGCAATCTCTCCAACCCTCCAAATCTCTTAAAGTCTTATGAGGCTGTCTCCAGTAGGCTGTCTTTGTCATGGTTTGATCCAGGTGTCCCCCACAAATGAATGTGTTCTGATTGATTGATCCTCAACTGATGTCAGTTTGGGTTTTATAACCTTGATGGAGCTGTGTTGTTGGGGGCTGGCTTATGGGGGTTTATAAGCCAGCTTCCCCTTGCCAGTGTTTGGCACACCTTCCTGCCACTGTTTGCAGTGCTGTGGAGGAGGTGATGTCCACCCTCTGCTCATGCCATCGTTTTCCCTGCCAGGATGGAGTCCATAAGCCAAATAAACCCATTCCATAAGCCAAATAAACCCATTCCTCCACAAGCCGCTTTTGTTTGGGTTCTTCCTGCACAGCAACTAAGAGCTGACCACAACAGTCTTCTTCTTGCATAACTTCCTACATGAGAGGACTTTCTCACAGTAGGGTTAGACCATTGAGGACTTCTGCAGTACCCACTCCTATTCCAGTGCTTAGACATGCATTGTTTAGTCTTGATTCCTCTTTCCTTCCTTCCTCTAATCTCCCCCCCCCACCAATTTAGGGGATTTTACTTGCAGCTGAAGAGAAATGGAAATTATTAACATTTGCAAACTTCCCAGACAGAAGGCTTTAGAAGAGGGCAGTGTCATTAAACTAAATTTCTTTTTGTTTTTGTGATCTATGGATTTTATTTATTCAGTTTCCTGTCCCTGCAAGCACCGAAAATTGAAAACTGATTAAATTTTCCCAGATGCAATTGCATACTTATTTTATGCTTGTTTAATTTAAAGTTTCATAAATTTAACTGGTCCTGGTACAAAGTGAGTGTGTCACTGTAAGGTGCCCTCTGTAGAAATGACCCCCCCCATTCAGTGATTTTTCTTTAGTATAAAACCTTTATGTGTATAACAAAAACACATATAAATTCTCATTGCTGTGACCAAGAGCTTCTTTTTCTTTTTAAAATATTTTATTTTATTTTTTGAGAGGGAAGGAGGGAGGGAAGGAGGGAGAGAGAGAGATAGAGAGAAGGAAACTTTTCCTTCTACAGATGAAGTCCAGACACATGCACCACTTTGTGTGTCTGGCTTTAAGAGGGTATTGGGTAATTGAACCTGGCAGGCTTTGCAAGCAAGTGCCTTTAATTACTAAGTCATCTCCCCAGCCCAAGAGCTTTTTTTTAATCCTTCATCACTGTAATGGTTTAAGTTTTCTGGATTCTTGGAGGTACATGGGGAAGGGGATGAAGCATGCTATGAAGAAAGTTTTGAAGGGCTGAAGAGAAGGCACAGTGGTAAAAGGTGCTTGCTTGCAAAACCTGATGGTCTGGGTTCTATTCCCCAGTGCACATGTAAAGCCAGATGCACAAAGTGTTGCATGCATCAGGAGTTCTTTTACAGTGGCAAGAGGCCCTGGTGAGTCCATTCTCTCTCTCTCTCTCTCTCTCTCTCTCTCTCTCTCTCTCTCTCTCTCTGCTTGCAAATAATTAAAACTATAAAAATAAAAAGGAGGGTTTGAAACTCTAGAATTAAAACCTTTCTTTGTAGTTGCAATTAAAGTGCTTTATAGGAATCCCATATTTTCTCCTTCAACCTATTGAATCATTTATAAGGTACATGTTAGGCCCATCTTAAAGATGAGAAAATGGCTCCCACCCACCCTTCTACAGACCCTAGGCAAAGGAGCCTTGCCTTGGCCCCCCACCAGCTCCTGCACCCCATGCCCACACCCACTGATCCTGGGTTGCAGGCCAAGTAAGCAAGCAGCGGCTTTGCTCCTCATCAGCCTGCACACCCGCAGCTCTGCCTACTAACCCCAGGTGAGGCAAGGTTTGGGACCTGCACCAACCTCCTACTCGCCCTTGCATGTTGGGACCCCAGACCCTAGGCAAGGCCAGGCAGGGAACTGTGTCTTGGCTCCCAACCAGCCCATGCACCCCACAACCCTGCCCACTGCGGGTTGTAATCAACGTCCAGCCCCAGCAACAATACCCAACACAACCCTGGGCAAAGATCCAGAGATACTTAAGATCTCAACAACAAAGCTGACTCAAAAGTCACCCACTATGACTCAGGGAACTGAGTGGAAGAGGCAGCGGAATGATTGTAAGAGCCATGGTGGAGGAGAATATCTAGAGTCATTGTCCCCCTCAGCAACAATACACAAGGGGGAAGGAAAAAAAAAACAATGAAAAACCGGCTACCTCGGGTACAGTTCATACCCCCTACCCTATGGACAGATCCAGTGTGCGCACCCAGGAAAGACCCCCGTGGGTAGGGGACAGAGAGGAGAGAAACAATATCACAAGATTTGCTCATACAATGTATAAACTTAATCACAATAAAGATATTTAAGAAAAGAGAAAATGGTTGCAGCATGGTTCCTTACAGTGCTCCAAGTCCTGTGGCTTCTCGTTGGTGGCATTTGCACCATCTCAGGTTACTTGATTCCCAGAGCGGCTTCTTTCCAGTCACCACGTAACATAGCACAAGCATCCGTGGGAGGATGATCTGCTTCTGTAGCTGTGCAGCACTGTAGGCCGAGCACACAGAACTCATTGGAGAGAGACAGGATGATCACTACTTTGGGTAATGAAGAAGATAACCCGAGCTGCAGAGCAGGGGGAAGCAGAGACACTGAGTGCCATCTCTCCTTAGGACTGCTGCACTCTAGGCGCTAGGGATGCTGGCGAGGGCAGCAGACGCATTGTGCTCCGTAATGCATGGCGCCATGGAGACCAGTGCCATCAGGTACACAATAGGTACACAATACAGATGACCCTTGGCTTATAATCGGTGGATTTAGGATTGTTTGATTGGCACTTTTCCAGTTAAAAAATATTGTATTTATTTATTTGCAAGCAGAAATATATATATATATATATATATATATATATATATATATATTTCATGGCTGTGCTGGGTTTCTCTATAGGAATGCTCCCTAATTTATTTAACCAGACCTATTAAAAGAAGCAGAGAACTCAAAATCTGCTTATTTTGGTTTTGAGCATATATATATATATATATATGAGAGAGAGAGAGAGAGAGAGAGAGAGAGAGAAAGAGAGAGAGAGAGAGAGAGAGAGAGAGAGAGAGAATGGGCATTCCAGGGCCTCAAGCCACTGCAAACGAGCTCCTGATGCATGCTCCACTTTGTGCATCTAGCTTTACATGGGTACTGGAGAATCGAACCCACATCGTTAGGCTTTGCAGGCAAGCACCTTAACTACTCAGCCGTCTCTCCAGCCCCAATACTTCATTGCTGACAATCAAAGTCATCCATAATGGTCTCTCTTGGGACATGGCCAATTAGCAAGATAGCAGGCAAGATCCATAGCTGAACCTGCTCTGGGGACTCTTGGACTGTATACAGGCATATTCCTGGACCAATGGGAAAACTGTTTTCAGGCATGTGGATGGTATGTGACATAATCAAGGAAGGTATGTTGCGGCTGCTTTTTCTAATCATATTGGCATACACAGCTAGAAAGATCAAGGGAATAAATCGTACAAAACTAATAACTTTGGAAGAGATTTCTTCTGGGTACACCAGGGATTGCTAGCAATGTTCTTCATGATGTGATATTGGATTACCACCTCAGGCTTTGCTGACTCCTTATGTGATATTAATATAATTAATGTAATAACATTAAGCCTGTGGTAAAGCCAAACAACAAGGAGGGTGTTGTGGGAAATAAACATTCCTTTGTCCCCACTGGGCACTGATCCAAGACAACTCTAAATGGATAGGTTTTTACTTACTCTTTTTTTTAAAAATAGTTTTATTTATTTATTTGCAAGCAAAAGATAGAGAAATAGAGATAGAGAGGGAATGGACTCACCAGGTCTCTACCCACTGCAAATGAACTCCAGATGCACACGTCACCTTGTGCGTCTGGCTTTACTTCGGTACTGAGGAATTGAACCTGGCTCATTAGGGGAGAAATTGAACAGGATCTTGGAAGGCTAAAACACTAGACCTAGTGATATGACTAAGGGGGTCAAGGACTTGCCTTGTATATACAACAGCCTGGCATTGTTGGGGGAGGGGAAGAGGACTATTGAAAAAATGAAAGGGGTATGTAAAAAAAATTAAAAAGTTAAAGATGGGGCTAAATAAATTGCTCAATGGTTAAAGGCACTTACTTGTAAAGACTGATGGCTCAGGTTCAAATCCCCAGTGCCCATGTAAAGCCAGATGTACTAAGTGGTGCATGCATCTGGAATTTGTTTGCAGTGGCACCCATTCTCTCTCTCTCTCTTTCTCTCCTCTTTCCTTCTTTCTGTATGGCTCTTAAATAAATAAATAAACAATTAAATAAGTTTTAAAAACAAAATTTAGCTGGGCATGGTGGCACATACCTTTAATCCTAGAAATCGGGAGGCAGAGGTAGGAGGATCGCCTGTGAGTTCGAGGCCACCCTGAGACTAGAGTGAATTCTAGGTCAGCGTGGGCTAGAGCAAGATCCTACCTTGAAAAACAAAAACCAAAAATACCCATAATAATAAAATAAAATTTAAAGATGCCAAGGTTCATGATCCTTATTAATTGAAGCTTAAGGGATGATGGCTATTTTTTAACCCCTATGAAGTCTGAGAAGAAAGAAGTATGCAAGTGAAAATAGATTATTCCACTGGAGAGAGACAGGGAAGAGATAGTACAGTGTATGTAATTTGGATGTAATAGCAATGAAGAAAGAAATGGGACTGTTCTGGGCATATTTTGGTGGGTTTTTACTGTGTACTGTGAGATCTGTCTACACAGTACTAAGAGGGCCCCTCACCCTGTGGCTTCTGAGTGGACCACATCATTTGTCACTGGGAGGCTGGAGGGTGTGAGGAGAGGGAAGTCAGATGCCCACCCTCGTGGCTCCCTCTCTGCCTGCGGCATCTTGTGTAGACACTTGCTGTGTCCTCCTTCTCTTATCTGTGACAGATCTTGCTGTTCTTCGAGGCCCTTCAGTAGCTAGTTCATTTCTTCATTTGTTGGGCTCCAGCCTAACTGAGTAACATTAAGCTAAATTTTAGAATATGGAATAAAGCTGGGCGTGGTGGCACAGGCCTTTAATCCCAACATGCCTTTAATCCCAGGAGGCAGAAGTAGTAGCTGATAAACCTTGATCCTGTTTTTTGATACTTTGCTCTGCTGTACTCTGCTGATTGGCTCCCGCCAAAAGGTTTGAATCTTATTGCTTGAGAGAAATAGGCTGAGCAATGCAGCCTTGGGTTATAAAAGGGTTTTGGGTGCTGGAGTAATATGAGATTTGCCTGACATTTCTCCCAGTCACATGTGTCTGTCCGACTGTACGCCTCACTTCTCCCCGATTGAGCCCTTTCTCCTGATGGCCAGCGAGGCTTGGGCTACCCATAGGGGGCCAGGGGTCCGCCACCTCCCCAACATTTATTCATTGCTTCATTGTCAATTTGTCCTAAGACAGCAGAAAGCATGTGCATGTTGACAGCAATAGATCCAGGCTGTTACACAACCTGGATTATAGTAGCTGTTCAATTAGGTAGTAGTTTTAGATGCAAGAGAAGACAGACTCATTGTTGGTGTAGCTGACATCCTGATGTCTTAATCAGTTCCTGTCATCCGTCATTGTGGACATTCCTGACTACCTGTGCCCTTGACAATCGATAGTAAACTTTTAGAGAGTAGTTTTCTGTCTTTCTGAGACAAGGTCTCACTATGTAGCTGAAGTTACAAGGAGAGAGAGAGAGAGAAAGAGAGAGAGAAAGAGAGAGAGAGAGAAAGAGAGAGAGAGAGAATGAATGGGTATGCCAGGGCCTCAAGCCACTACAAATGAAATACAGATGCATGCACCACTTTGTGCATCTGGCTTTCCATGAGTGGGTACTGGGAGTCGAATCTGGGTCATTAGGCTTTGCAGGTAAGTGCTTTAACCATTGAGCCCTCTCTCCAGCTCCACCATGAGTTTTTTTTGCCTTGCCATAGGCCTGAAAGTAGTGGAGACACAAGACTTAAAGCTCTGGCATCATAAGCCAAAATAAGCATTTCCTTCTGAAAGGTGACTTGCTCAGGTATTGTCATGGTTTGATCCAGGTGTCCCCCACAAACAAAGAATGTGTTCTTGGTAATCGATCCTCAGTTGATGGCAGTTTGGGTTTTACAACCTCTCTGGAGCTGTGTTGTTGGGGGAGGGCTTATGGGGGTTATAAACCAGCTTCTCCTTGCCAGTGTTTGGCACACCTTCCTGCTGCTGTTTGCAGTGCTGTGGCAGAGGTGATGTCCACCCTCTGCTCATGCCATCGTTTTCCCTGCCAGGATGGAGTCTCCCCTCAAGTCCGTAAGCCAAATAAACCCATTCCTCCACAAGCCGCTTTTGCTTGGGTTCTTTCTGAACAGCAACTAGGAAGCTGACCACAACAGGTATGTTGTCCCAGAGGTGAAAGGCTGACTAACAGAACATCCGGATACTATTATTCATTCATATGGAGCTTGTCAGGAGATGAAACTCAGTCATGTTCAAGGGAGACAGCTATAGGTTACATTCAGATTATACCATTTGTATGTATTAAGACAGATTATATTTAACCACTCAGAACCAAATTTTATTCATTATAAAATTGCGCACATAATCTACGTATTTCTTGGTTATTGTTATGATTAAAATTATTCATTAAAAAGTCAAAGGCCTTTAAGAGACATTTTAGGATGTTATACCTTTTTTTAATTTGTACCATAATCTACTAAATTCCAATGCCACTAAGTGTGTGAAAAGAAGAAAGGTAAAAGCTATCTACCCATATAAACTATCTATGTGTTGCCCAGTGAGCCACGAAGAAGGTGGGCACTCAAATCCCTACTTTTTGAAAGATTTTATGAAATCTTGCTTGAGACTTGAGTGGAAAGAACAGGTAACAATGGGTTGGCTAGCGAGACCAATAGGTCTCTTAGTTTGCCTGTTTGATATAATTATGAAGAGTTTTGCTATCATGGATATGGTTAGTAAATTATAAATAAAATGATTGCTGTTTACAAGGCTGTTAATTCAGCCTGGCTGCTTAGAGAGCCTTTAATGCCTTGGGGTGGATCATTTGTTAAATGACATTTAAGAAAGTTGAGAGAATTAGCATTTTTCCCCAAAGAGCAATTTACTCCATTTCTTTTATTTAGGTTAACTATTTATTCAGAGCTTTGGCTGCCTTTATATGAGAGATATCGGCCAGGCACGGTGGGACACATCTTAATCCTAGCACTTGGGAGACAGAGGTAGAAGGATATCTGTAAATTTGAGGCCCCCCTGAGACTACATAGTGAATTCCAGGTCAGCTTGGCTAGAATGAGACCCTATCTCAAAAAACAGAGAGAGAGAGAGAGAGAGAGAGAGAGAGAGAGAGAGAGAGAGAGAGAGTTGCAAAGCAGAAACTAGTCATCATAATGGATCTTGGCACACATAGAAGAGTTTCTATCGAGGTAGAAGCTTGCCAAACAAAATCCAAGAAATCCCAGGTGACATGTACAGCTTTGGAAGGACATGTGCATTTGAAGAGACCCGTCACATACTCGACAGCTGAGCCTGGTGCACTTTTTATAATCAGGACACCAATGTCAATTTTCGTCTGGGTTCCTTGGAAGAATTCCAGCATGATGGGATGCCTTTTGTAATAAATGGGGCAGATTTCCTCCCATCAGAATAAAGGGACCCTTGTACTTGTGTATCTGTTTTCACTTACTTGAGGATGACAGGTCTGTGAGGGACCATCCAAGACCATCCAGTCCACAGAGAGCCTATTGTGGAAGAATCCGTGGATATTTACAACTCCTCTGAGACCTGCCCCAACTGTTTTACCACAAGGGGATGTATTAGTCTAAGTTAACACACTGCCCTTAAAAAAGCACCCACAAACAACTCAGCATGCAGAAGCTCCCTGCGGGTGACCTAAAGACTTTTCTTCCCCATTTTTTAAATTGAGAACCTTAATAAATGAACATATTGCATATTGGTCATTTCCCCATTGAGTTATACTCAACCCCTATCCCCACTCTCCTGAGGGCTCTCCTCAGTGGGGTTATTAGTAATCACCATGGGGTCTTGAATGCACCAGTCAGCCTCTGGTGGGAGGGCAATGCTTCAGAGTATACTTCCTACCCTTTGGCTCCTGCATTCTTTCTGCCCACTCTTCCACAGTGTTCCCTGAGTCTTGAAGGACATAAATCTCCTTCAATGCTGAACTCTCATTGGCCTCTGATTTTCGGCTTGGATGAGTTTTGAGTCTCCTCAGTGTCTGCTGCTGTCTCCCTGGAGGAGGTTCTCAGCTAGCAGGGAGAGCAGCACTTGTGTTTAAGGTGCCTCTTCCTCTGTCATGTCTCCTGGGACCTGGCAGATCTGATAGAGATGACTCATCTCATGCGAGGGACTCAGCTTTCTTTTCTTGTCATCCTGATGGGTCTTGGGTTTTCCTGGTATTCATTGCCATCTGTAAAAAGAAGATTCTCTAGCCAACAGTGAGAGGGGCAGGTATTAAAAGGGATAAACAGACAATTACAAGACTTTTGATGGGCACGGCCTCTCCTTTTAGCCAAAGAATAAGAGGAAAGCTTCAAGTTAATACAGTATAAAGATCACATGAATCATGGGAAAAGCCAGACTTCGGAGACTCACAGAGAACCCACATCCGTGGTGTTTCCCTGAGATGCAAAGGGAGAGTAAATGAATGACAGCTGTCTTGTTGTATTTACAACGCACTTAGAAGCAAGGTGCAATGCACACCCATTCAGCAGCCTGCTTGCATTAAAGATCTCCTCCCAGGATGCTTCATCATCAAGTGAAGTGTTCTCTAGGAAGTCATTTTGCACTTGTCTAATGTGGCCTTGGGTAACAGTTGGGTTTCATAAGTACAGTGCATCTTCCCCCAAGGATCCTTAGTCATCATTGTAGAGACCATGTGAGCCTCACCTTGACAGGTCTAATGACTGAGGTGTTTTAGTTCCCCCTAGAATAAAACTATCGTGAAAACTTTGGCTGGAAATCTTTGGCGTGGAGAAACCAAGGATGCTTGCTACCTTCACCATTTCAATGTGGACACGCTAATATTTACATGGATATCCCAGTGGGCCTTGGCCATTCTGTCTTCAGGAGCCTCGTCAGCCCTGTGTTCTCTTCCCTGTGAGCTCTTGGGCTAGGCAGTAGGGTAGACCTAACCAGCTCACCTTGGCTTTATCCCCATGCCAAGTCCTGATTTCTAGCTATATTTCTCTGACATTTCCAATTCCTTGCTTGTCTCCCTTTTGCCATCCCCTTGATGAATAACTATTCAAGAATTAATCAAAAGTGACATCCAGGCTTCAAATTTGAGGTTTGTCAATTCAGTTGCAGTAGATGCTAGAGGAAGGAAAACACTTGTGAGAGGAGGCTAGAAGCCCGATCACCAAGGTGGATAGAAGGGTTATCCAAGTCGAGGGAGTGGGGCTGACTTTTTAGGTCATGGCGCTGGCGCCTTTGGGGCAGTCCTTAACACCATTAGACTCCATCTCCTTCAAACCTGGTGGCCGCGCTTGACTCATTCTAAATTACAGGCATCCCTGATTTTTATGCCAAGAGAGACTTCCTCCAGTGTGCTGCAGGGAGGCCAGATGGCCTTGTCATTGCTAATCAGAGGCTCACGGTGCTCTCAAGAGCATGCTGAGGACTCTGGCTTTAGCTAATTAACGCAAGCACCGAGTCAGAGGCGGGAATTAAGCAATCAACTCCTTTCTCTATTTCTTCTACGCTTTGGAAGTATGCCCATGATTAGCTTGGTCTGAAAAGCCTCAAAATGGGGGAAAAGTATCACTTGGACTAAGCAAAGAATCATAAGAATTATAGGAAAAGTCCCATATGAACTTGGAGGGAATTTAAATGAGACACCTAATTAGGGCAAGATAAATAAAGCCAGATAGAGTCATATTTATAGTGCTTCTTGTAGGAGGAATGTTTATTTCTGTTGATGGAGGTTGTGTGAAGTTTTAAGAGTTGGATGGAATCTGGTGACCTCGAATGAGATTGGGCTTTAATATTTTATCTAGTATTTGAGGAAAACAAAAACTCTGTTAGCCAAGTGGGTACATTAAATTATGTAAGGATTATTTTTTTTTGCAGTTGTGAAATCAAGTGCATCATATATGTTATACTTTTTTTTCTCCTTTTTATTATTTCTATAGTCATAGTATCCAGCAGAATGACCTATACGTAGCAGATCCTTGAAATATTTGCTGAGGAAAATGAATGACTAGGAAGCTTGGAGCGTAATTCTATGGCACTAATTTTGCTGTGTGCTCATTCCATGGGAAGCTATGGAGCTATTTATTAATTTGTTCACCTAACAAGTAATTGTTGATCTCCAACGATGGGCCTAGATTCTAGAGATAAAGCAGTGAAAAAGAGCAAATAATCCCTTCCTCTCTTAGGTCATGTTCTAATATTTTGTGTTGATATGACCCTTCTAAAGACAGCAATATGATGTTTAAATGCCAAAATAGAACAATTTAAATACAAAAGCCTTTAGGCCACCTAACCTGGCCATATGCAGTTTTCTTGATTCCTGGATCATTTCCCATTATCCTAATGAATAGATTGCCTCAATCTTTGAGCAGTTCAGAAGGGAGCCTCTTTCCCCACATCATCCTCCCTTCCAGGTAATAAGGCCAATGGGTAAAGAACTGTGGACAGCACATATTTGTAACCAGATGAACTCTCACATGGATTGGCCTGGAAAGAGTTAGTTGCTAAGATATGCAATGTCCCAAGCTCTCCCCCTTGTTTTACACAGTTCTTTTCTTTAGTGTGTGGCCTTTGTCTATGGCAAAACATTCCAGCAACATTTCCTCCAGACCTTTCCTAAGTGGTGCAATGTGTAGGGTGTGCTGTGCAAGATGGTGGCCACTAACTGCTGGGCACTTAAAACATGTCTGGTGGACCTGAGGAGCTAAACTTTTAGGGCTGGAATGTGTCTCGGTGATGAAGCACTTTCCTAGTATGTGTAAGGCTCTGTGTTCAATGCCCAGAACCAACCAAAAACAGACAAAATATTTATAATTTCATTTAATAAAAATTAATTTAAATTGAAATTTATTATTTAATTTTTTTTACTGACAATCTTTATATATGAACATAATGTAACTGATCATAATCCTCTCCCTGTACTTTACTTTGTTCCTCTTGCCCCTTCCACTAAATTCTTTCTTCTTTCCAACTTCTATTTTGATGATTCTCCCTCCTTCATCAGCCATGTTAAAATGTTGATGAGTTAATATCGTGCAGGTAATGATTGTGGCTGTGAGGTTATTAAGTAACAGCCACTTCATGTTCTTTGGATCTTGTTTTTTAGATTTTTCTTTAAAATTTAGTTATTTATGAGAGTGAGAGAGAGCGAGAGAAGAAGAAGAAGAAGAAGAAGAAGAAGAAGAAGAAGAAGAAGAAGAAGAAGAAGAAGAAGAAGAAGAAGAAGAAGAAGAAGAAGAAGAGAGAGGGATGAGGAGGAGCGAGGCAGGGCCTCCTGATACTGTCAATAAACTTCAGACACATTTACTCCGGCTGCCAGGGACCAGAAGCCGTGTCTGCCAGACTTCAGGACTGGCCCGGGAGCTGCTCAGACTTCAGGACCCTTCCTTTTATTAAAAACAACATGGAACAACTTAATTTTTATACGAATATGCTTGTTAATTTTATGAGAACTACATAGAGGTCAAGTAGTTCTAATGGGAACATTTTCATTGAGATATACTGTCAGTATAAGAGCAGATTTTGCCACACCTGAAAAAAAAGCAAAGTAGCTCATAAATAATTCCTAAAATGTTGATTGCATTTTGCATTGAAAATAGCTTAAATGTATTGGATTAAATAAAATACATTACTGATGTGTTTTTTCTTTTAAGTCTCTTAGAAAATTTAAATGTGTGGCTCTTTCTGCTGGATAGTATTGTTCTAATCCAATGGTAGTTTCTCCTCTAATTACTGTTTATCTTTTTCTCTCTGTTGCAGACAGCATTCTAGTTGCTGCACAGAAAGAACCCAAGCAAAGCGGCTTGTTGGAGGAATGGGTTTATTTGGCTTACGGACTCGAGGGGAGACTCCATCCTGGCCTGGAAAACGATGGCATGAGCAGAGGAGTGGACATCACCTCCACCCCAGCACTGCAAACAGCGGTAGGAAGGTGTGCCAAACTCTGGCAAGGGGAAGCTGGTTTATAACCCCATAAGCCCGCCCCCAACAACACAGCTCCATTGAGGTTGTAAAACCCAAACTGCCATCAGCTGAGGATGGATTACCCAGAAGACATTCATTTGTTTGTGGGGGACACCTGGATCAAACCATGACACTCTCATTATAAAGTGATTATTGCAAAATACAGAATCCTTGCCCCAAGAAGCCTGGAGTGGCCTATATATCCCAGCCTTTGTGTAGACTTTAATTTTATGTTGTCCAACATCCTTTCTTATTTTATTAATCACAAGAACTATGTCTACCTTTTCTCCTTCCTTTTCTTTTTTCACTTTAGCATTTTTTTAAAAAAAATCTTTATTATGAATAAGTATATACATTGTTTGAGCAAATCTAGTGAATGTGTCCCCGTTTCCCTCCTCTCTGTCCCCTACCCACTGGGGTCCTTCCTCAGTGTGCATACTGAATCTTTCCATAGGATAGGGGGTTATGAACTACACAAGAGGTAGCCAGTTTGTCTTTCTTTTTTATTCTCCCCCCTTTGTGTGTTGTTGCTGAGGGGGGAAATGTCTCTGGATATTCTCCCCACCATGGCTCTTACATTCTACCCCCCTCTTCCACTCAGTTCCCTGAGTCATAGTGGGTGAGTCTTGAGTCTTCTTTGTTGTTGAGATCTTAAGTATCTCTGGATCTTTTCCCTGGTTGTGTTGGGTATCATTGGTGTCTGTCTCCACTGACCTTTCATGGATTATCAGACTTGCTGTGGTGATTGGTCTCCTGTTTGTCTCATCTGTGCAATAGTGGCACTAAACCTAGGAGGGTAATCAATGGCTTAATGATTGGCTAAGAGATCCGCTCAGTGACAAGGAACCCTTAACTGCACCTGGGATCCACGGCATAACCCTATGGGGACCAAGAACTCTGGCTCCTAGGGGAAATTCTCACTACCAGAGAGCTACAGAGAGGCTACACCCATTAGGAGCTAGACAAAATAGCAATGTTGTCTCATTTAACCTATATCGATCTCACTCTTTGATGGAGATTCTATTTGTATTTTTCAGAAGGCAGTGAGTGAGCCGCGGACAACCCAATTCCACCAACAAGTTATTGGATGAAGGCTGACTTCCTGGCAGGAGACAAACCACACATAGCCTTCACATAGGGCCCAAATGAAACCTATAAGAAAGTGAAGAGACAATCTGCAAATACAGTCACATTCTGAGTTATTAGGGGTTGGAGATTGACCATGTGAATTTTGAGGAGACGCAAGTTAGCTCACAGCCAATTTCATACAAATATTATACCAAATTGTTTAAAAGAAGTGAAAAGAGATGTAGTGGTTTGAATGGAAAAACGCCCTATGTGTTGGAAGACTCGATCCCAGTTAGTCAAAGTAGCTCTGTTGAGAAGGCTGTGGCACCTCTCGGTGGAGGAAGTGGGTCATTGGGGGCAACTTGAGGTTTTCTGATCCAGTTTGACTTGCTGTTCTCTCTCTACTTCTTCTGCTTCCATGTGACTCTGGCATAAAAACTGAGGCATGATGGTACACATCTGTAATTCCAGAACTTGAGAGGTGGAGGCAGGAAGATCAGGAGCTCAAGGTCATCCTTGGTACACAGAAAGTTTTAGGCCAGCCTGGAGCACATGAGGCCCTATCTAAAAAAACAAAAACAAAGCCCAGAAAGCCAAGCAAGCAAGCAAACAACCAAGCAAAAAGAAAGACAAACTAAGGGAACTATTCACAGCACATACAATGTAGGATCAATGTTCTTATGGAGGGATTATTTTGCAAATAACCAAAATAGGATGTGGAGAAGTCTTTAAAAACAGCAAGTTTAAGTTTTCTAGCAAAATACTTATGTGAATTCAATTATGTTATAGTGAGATAGTTGCATTAAGTTGTTCTTTATTTTATTCATATTCACTTAGATAATGATTGAATATTGATCCATCAAAAATAAGTCATGTCATGCCACTGATTGTAATTTTTTTTTTCAAGGTAGGGTCTCACTCTAGCCCAGGCTAACCTTGAATTCACTATCTAGTCTCAGGGTGGCCTTGAACTCATGGCAATCTTCCTAACTCTGCCTCCTGAGTGCTGGGATTAAAGGCATGTACCACCACACCACGCCTGGTTTTTCAAGCCACTTTTTTGTCAGACACTGCTCAACCATGTTTAAAAATACTGCACCTGCCTGTCATTGTCACAGGGAAATAAATAAAAGGGACTTGTGAGGACTCTGTTGGGATTTCAGAGGAGATATCAAACTTATTCTGACCTCATTTAAAATCTCTGACTCCAGAAGGTTACCCATAAAAGAAACCTGTTTCCCTGTTAAGAATGTAAGGATCCTAGCAGGGGCATAATTGGTAATTGGGAGGGTGTTCCATGGCTCACTTCAGGGACTGGTGTGGCATGTGGAAGTCTGAAAGGATTCCTGGATGATTAACCTACAAGTTCCACCGGGAGGCTGAGTCACCCGTGAGCCACATCCCACTGAACCCAATCCTGGGGAAGTGCTTTAACTCGAGTTCCTTGCTCTGTACTGTTGAGCTCTGCACCAGAACACTACGTGAACACTACATCAATAGTAAGCTTCAAGATTTGTAACCCTTTGAAGGAGACAAATTTTCTTCCCAGTGGCAATTTCCTTATGCTAATACAGCTTGGTCTTGGAAGGCACCAAAAGTCAGGCACAGAGAGAACTGAACACTGTTGGAGAGATGCACCCCAGGAACCTGCAGGATGCTGCCTCAGCCTGAATGAGGGAGGCTTGCTGAGCCTGGACTTCTGTACCTCTGAGGACATGCTCCATCAGATTCCCTGAGGGCTGACATGTGTCATCTGGAGTATTGCACGACAATAGCCAGCTGGAAGAAAGTCTTATGAAACCTCTGCTTAACTCTGAAGGCTTATAACCAGTACGAAAAACAGCTCTGAGAGTGCAGAATAGGCACATGAACTCCTGTGCTTGTCTCAAGGCTTCAGCATGGTGTGACCGTATGTCAGAGCCTCAGGTCCTGGTTGGGGCTGTTGAACCAAGAGGAGAGAATGGGAGAGATGGTGGAGGAGGTGCCCATCTGATACTGATTGCTCTGTGCCACCATTTGTTGCCATGGTTTCTGCATCTCAGGGTGAAGAGATGAGTGGACATTGAAGAGCTTGACCATATTTGCATAGAACTGCCCTGTGCACATCATCATTGTATGGAGGATTCAGTGATGGGGAAGGCAGAGGAGGCAGAAAGGCCCTCCCTCCTCCAGCCCAGTGTGGAGAGGGCAGAGCCAGCTGAGTGATGCTCTCCATTTTTTTTAAAGAATGTCAAAAGTTTTCTTGAGAGCGGTAATTTGGCTCATTTTTTGCATATGTACACGTGTGCATGAATGTTTGTGGGGGTGTGTGTGCACATGTGTGAGAGAATGGATGTAGGCCAGAGGTCAACTTTGGGTGTCTTCTCCAGCTTATTATTTAACAGGGTCTCTTGTTGCACCCAGAGTGTACAAATTTGGCTAGAGCACCCAGTAACCCTAGGGATCTCCCTCACAGCACTGGGTTACAGGGGTGTGTGATCATGTCTGATGTTCTATGTAGGTGCAGGGATTCAAGCTCAGATTATTTTTTGCAAAAACAATTGTTTATTTGTGTGTGTGAAAGAATGGGCATACTAGGACCTCTTGCTACTGCAAATAAACTCCAAATGCATGGGCCACTTTGCACATCTGGTTTCACGTGGGTAATGGGGAATCAAACGCAGACCAGAAGGTTTCACAAGCAACCCCTTTAACTACTGAGCCATCTCTGAAGCCCCAAGCTTAGATTCTTATGCTTCATGCAAGAATTACTATCCTGTTTATGTATTTCATCTTTTCTTTGTTTTTCTGTTTTAAAATGCCATGGTCCCCTTCCACAAAGATCCAGATGGCCCATGGAGGAGGATATCCAGCTGACTGGGGATGGGGAAGGGGGGCAACAGGGAATTGGGGATAACAACTCATGGTTGGCCCACTAAACAATGCAACTCATTATGGACAATAAAGGAAAAAAAATTAAGCCATCAACTCTCAACATAGGTTTTGAAAAATGTTTTTATGATGTGAGGGATACCTATTGGAATCGTCTTCCTGACCAGTTCTTGGAGCTACAAGGAGGTTGCATAATTCCAGTGGGAATATACTCAGTGATTCTGGAAAATGGTGAGTGGTAGAAAAAGTCATAAAAGCAATGCTCTGGGAGAGAAAAGAAAAGCTGTAGCTGGAGCCCTGGGCAGGTTTTGTGGAAGAGGTGGGCATAATTTAGACTTTTGGTCTAGAAACATAGGGGTTTAGTTTGGATCTGGAATGCCCTCCGATGATGCATGTTAAATAAAGGCTTTGGTCCCATGGTGATGATGAGTAATGGATAGTAAGGGGAGTGTGAAGATGAAGACCCTAGTGGGAGGTTTTCAGGTTATGGGGAGATGTAGTTGGGATAATAGGATCTCATCCTCTTCCTCCTTCTCTTCCTGGCTATGAGGTAAAAGGATTTACCTTAGCATGGGCTGTGGCATGGCATGCTGTCTTACCAGAGGACCAAAAGGATCAATTGATGATGGAATTAAATTCTACAATTGAATCAAAGTATCTCATTCTCTCTCTCCTCCCCTCTCTCCTCCATATATGCTAGGCAAGTGCTCTGCAACACTACCATTGAGCAATACCCCCAGAACAACCTTTTCTGTTTATACATTGATTACTCCATGTGATTTTGACAGAAAGGTAGCACCCTGAGTAATTCCCTTCTGTGACAGGTCATCTTTGGTCATAAGGTGGCTCAGGTAGGATTTAGAATATAAAGCTGTGGTAAATGCCCTTTTATTCAAGATCTATACCAAGAAAACCAAACCTTCAAATACTTGTTTTTTTCCTCACAGTATTTAACCATCTAAATCATGTTCATAATGTGTGACTCTGAGACTTAGCAAGCAAGATTCTGCAGGGCTTTTGGAATCAGAGGGAGATTAAGAATGTGTCAAGCAGTTTGCTAGTACAATATAATCCTATTCTGATTCATTGACTATTAGTCATGGTTGAGAGTGGGGATGAGTCTATGAATGGAAACCTTCCCAAACATTCTTATTCAATGGGCCTTATTAAATTTGGGCATAACTAGACTGCAAAGTCAGAAGTCCTGCTTCAAATGGCTGTGCCTCTCTAGGCCTGATTTCAGGGAGAAAGCAGACCATATAAGATATAAGCAGATTGTCCTCAACTCTATGCTACTGCACTAAGTCATTCATTTCAACATTTACTCTGGGGCAGGGGAGATGGCTCAGTGGACCCTCAGATCCCATGTAAAGAGCTGGAAGCCCTGACAGGCTTTTGTAATTTCAGGAGAATTTCTCAGAAGCTGGTAGATGAGCTAGCCTGGTGAAGGGATGACGAGCAACAGCAGGAACGAAAGACCCTGCTTCAAACCTAGATGGAAAGTGAGGTCCAGCACCTGAAAATTGTCCTCTGACCTCCACATGTACGCTGTGGTATGCCTGTGCCTGCCCTCAACATGACTATACACACACACACACACACACACACACCACCACCACCACCACCACCACCACCACCACCACCACCACCACCACTGCCACCACCAAAAAGAAAGCAAGAATGAAGCATTCGTTCTAAGTACTAGGGAATGCCTAGATAAATAAAATACTTTTTTACTGGAAGAAATGCATGTAAGGAGTTATGCAAGGAGGTAGGGATGATGAAAGTATCTACCTGTAAGTTATCTTCAGTCTACAAAAGTTAAAATAATACAAAATGATAAAACATGAATATTAAGGATTAGACTAATTAAAAATAATTTTATTTGTTTGCAAAGAGAGGCAGACAGAGAAAATGGGTGCATCAAGGCCGTCAGCTACAGCAAATGGACTGCACATGTATATACCACTTTATGTGGGTACTGGGGAATGAAACCTGGATCATCAGGCTCTGCAGGCAAGTGCGTTAACCACTGAGGAATCTTTCTAGCCATTAGACAAATTTTATTAATGCTCTTCCAGCTTTACATCCTAAGAAATCCTGACAATGTTGACAAAGTCAATGATAAGACAGGGAAACAGTCGCAGAATTCTTAAGGTAGTGCTGTGTTCTGTCTCACCGTAAATCTCATAACCACCCCTTATTTCTTATGGCAGGCATTCCAGTAGCCATTTTCCACAAAACCCCGAGTGGACCAGGAGTGGGCACCTGCTACAAGCAGAGCCAATCAGACAGCTTCTCCTTGTTGGCTATAGGAGACACAGGATCCCCTCAGTCTTCTGAATCATGAACTTGACAGTGAATTCACTGAGGGAAGAGCAACACAGAGACATGGCAGAGAGAGAAGAGACGAAAGCAGTGATAGTTTCTTCCCCTTGGCTACGGTGAGAGATGCATCACCACTCCTGATCAACTTTCTTACCTAGCTAGCTCAGGTTAGTTCTAGTTACTTTCCACAAAGCATTGCAGCTACAGTCTTATATTGGCCTTCATTTTCCCTTTGCCACATTGATGCCCAGTTCCATGTGTCCCCCTTAGTTATTTAGAAGCCTTGACTGACACCCCTTAACCAGGTCAGAGCAGTGCTAAGGCCTCTGCAGTCCCAACCAGAGCTCATTAAAGCTTTCCTACTGTGTTCTCCTCCTCCTAAAGTTTCTCTCTGACATCTGCCCTGTTTCCGTTCCTAACAATTCCTGATTAGTTCTATGTACCAGTGCAGTTTGTTTATAGGCATGATCATTCAAAAAGGCCCTAGGAACTATGCACTATTATCTCATTTTATGTGTAGTCCAGGTCTATTAATTGTTTTTCTCATTGTTCTGACAAAAGCAACATAAGTAAGGAAAGGTTCATTTTTGGCTCACAGGTTGAGGGTACAGTCCATCTTGGTGGGGAAGGCATGAGTGTGGGGAGGGCAGATGGTCACACTGGTTCCACAGGCAGAAAGCAGAGAGAGAAGGAGAGAGAGAGAGAGAGAGAGAGACTAGTATTTAGCTCCCTTTCTCCTGTTTATTCAGTCTGGGATCCCATCCTATGGGATGGTGCCTACCACAGTCGGGTATTAACCCTCTCTGGAAGCTCCCTCACAGCCTCAGAGCATTATCTCCTAGATGATTCTAGACCTTGTCAAGTTGACAATATAAAGATTGTAAGAGACATGGTGGGGGAGAATATCCAGAGACATTGCCCCCTCAGTAACAACATGCAAAGGAGGGTGGAACCGGGTTGACTCCTAGGCTATCCATAACCCCCTGGCCCATGGATTGATCCAGACTGCCCACGGAGGAGGAAATCCAACTGCCCAGGGACAGGGAAGAGGGAAATAAGGGAACTGGAGACATCAACACATTATTCCCTAATTAAGTGTATCTAATTATGGATAATAATAATAAAAAAAGAAAAAAAACCTCTATACTTGGAGTCCACCAATCTTTGGAGATTTCACTAAAATCAGTAAATCAGTGCACAATCTTTTCCACGATCTCAAATTTCCAGAACTCCTATGTTCACATGGTCATCTTGGACTCTGATTTCTTTTAATTCTTCCTTGCTTTGATGGTTATTCTTTCTTTTCTTCTTGGTGACAACCCAACTTCAACATCCAATGCATTTTCCTTTAACTCTCTTCATTTCTGACACTCTCAGAAGCATCTAAAAGATATATGTGAATAATTTTCTGTGAAGGTTTTGGGTCAATAGTGTGCTGCATAAAAAAATTCAAATCACACAATACTGTTGTTAAAAAAGAGCAAAAGTTGACTTTCCTTGTATTGTTCCTGTGATGGTATAAATGTGAATGGATGTCCCCCATAGATTCAGGTATTTTATTAAACTTGGAACTTGGGTCTCCAGCTGCCTGGCTGGAGGAGATGTCACTGGGCACAGATCCTGGGGTTCAGCCCTAATGTGTGTTTGGGGCTGAATCAGATTCCAGTTCAAAGGTATGGCAAGACTAGTTTGAGCTCTGGTGGGCATTCTGCTGGTGTTGGTGTCTGCTTGCTGCAGTTGTCTCTCTCTGCTTGGATGTATGGAAATTAAACAGCTTCTCCTGCCATTGATGGAACTTCCCTGGATCTGTAAGATTCAAATGAATCCCTTCCTCCCATAAACTCTCTGGTTGGAAGTTCATCCCAGCAACATGGAGCTGACTACAACAGTTTCCTAATCCTTTTTCAAACATTCCCAGAGGCCACTCATCAATGTCACGAGTGGAACTTTATCCTGAGTTTGTGGATAAACATGTGTGTAAAAGCATGTCTGAAGGATGGGTACTTCTGGGTGGTTTAGAATTGAATCTGGGCAGCTTTTCTCCTCTGTAAGCTTCACATTCTCCTCAAACAAAGATGATGAGAATGGTTTGTTTAGAAGGCTGTGGTGAGGATTAAAAGACTCTGACTGTTTCCCAAAAAACCTGAAAATCCCAGGACACAGTTTAATCAGCTTCTTAACTACGTGTCATACACAGGTTGAGGGTCAGCATACTGTATATCGTCTCACTTTTTCTCACCCTAAGCTTCTCTTGCACCATATGCCCAATTCCACACCCTTGTTCAGGCCTGGTGTCAGGTATCATGCTAATTAGAGCTATGGTTGCAAACAACCTAAATGGATGCTGGTTAATTAATTAAAAAGCTGGAGTCAGATTCACCCCTAAATACACATTAGGGCTGGACTCCAGGATGTACGCCAGTGACATCTCCTCCAGCCAGGCATCTGGAGACCCAAGTTCCAAGCTTAATAAAATACCTTAGTCTATGAGGGACATACATTCAAAGTTGGCCAGGTTCAGGGCACCAGGCCAACTGTGCCCTATGGCTATGCTGCTGCTGTTCTAGTTGCCTTCAAGCTTCTGACTCTCACAAGATTCAAAGTCCCAATGGGGACCTTTGATTGGCTGCACTTAGTCCTTTCTTTCTGATGCAGCTTTCCGAAGTCAGGGAGAGGAAAACATTCATTTCCACATGCTCAGGAGGATAGACATTTCCCTATGGGGGTGATTTAGTTTTGCCTTGGGTGGAATCATATATAGAGTTACATCTTGTTCAGGACACTTTTAACATTTAAAATATTGATTGAGCTGTCATGTATGACAGTGAAATGCTCAGACCTCAAGTGTGCTGTTGAGGCAATTAAAATATTTTTATTTATGAGAGAGAGAGAGAGAGAGAGAGAGAGAGAGAGAGAATAGATGCACCAGGGCCTCCTGCCACTGCAAACATATTCCAGATTGTATATAATCAGTTGATCAATGGGGACAACCTCACTTTATGCATATGATTTTATGTGGACATTGGGAATTGAACCCAGACCATAGGCTTTGCCTTTAACTGTTGAGTCATCTCTCCAGCCTTAGGCAATTTTGATGTCTGCAAACTCACATGTATTCCAGTCCCATATTAAAACATGTGTCCTTTCTGTCATGCTAAAATTTCCCTCAGGGTCCTTCTCAGTCAATCCCAGTCCCAGAAGTAACCATATTCAGGGAGCATTTTGTACATACTGTTGCATCTAGATCAATTTTTAAGGTAATTCTTGACCTAGGTTCTGCATGTGATGCAATATGAATTCAGGCAGACTCTTGGTGGAGAGACAGCCTGTACGTGCTGACCCTCCAAGTGTGATGCTATAAACCAGGGCAGAAGAACTCCTTTCATTTTTTTCCCCTGAAACACATATTGTTTTTCTCAAATTCTCCATTCCCTGATGGGCATTTCTTTATTGGCTCTCAGCTTTCACTGAGGGCGAAGTCCTTGGCCTGGAGACTTTTTCTCCCAATATAAACCTGAACTCTGACTTGTTTTTAAGCTTGAGTTTCTTTCTTGATTTGGACATTCTTGGAGATTGCAGTTTTTATCTTTCAAGCTCAAGGGTGTGTTTGTTTTAGTTAGCATGCAAAATAATAGGCTACAATATGAAATTTCCATACGTGTATATCATTGTACTTTGCTCATATTCACTTCCGTTATCTTCTCATCCTCCTCCCCTCCCCCACCCCATCCTCCTTCCCATAGTCCTTCTATTCTCATGTCACAGATATATCATAGACACATATGTGTACATATATGACATTTATGTATGTTAAGTCTAAATTCTGTCATGTACTTGCAGCAAAGCCTGACAATGCTTTTGGAACACTCAGCCGCATTATCCAGAAGTCCCAGTTACTACATTTGACCTTCAGGTACCCAGTGAAGGACATGGCTCTGATGATATGCCATTCTTTTTTTTTTTTTTTTTGTAATCTGTAGAGTTTCCGGTAAATAACCTCAAACCACAAATTGGAGTTTTATCTTCATTAATTTTCTTAAAGTGCCATGAGATCAGGGGTCCCACATTAGTGTGAGAGACTAAATTGTACTTGTCCTGAGGTTCAGACATTTTCAGGTCAACTGTGATGCTGGCTGGATCAGGCTGTCAGTGATCTGCTTGCGTGGATGTCCATCTCAAGGAGGAGAGCAGAGGAGTTCAAATGTGAGTCAAGGACCAAAGGCCAGCAAGGCTGGGTCAGTACTGAGGACAGACAGCATCGCTGGTATTGTCTTCTTGAGTCTAAGTAAAACCAGGCAGGGCTCACAGTCTACGAGAAATTGCTGTAGGAAGTTCTGTTCAGAAAACACCCAAGTTTTAGGGCAGACAAGCCAGAATAATCTATATAAGTAGGGGAGGAAGCTTCTTTCTGCTTGGGCGAGGAGCACAGCAGGGCCTAAGCACATCACAGATTTCAGTGCAGCAGCTGCTGGATCTTCCTGTCATTTTCCTCAGTAGCCTCAGCAAGGGGTGATGTGGCCGATGCCCGATGCCCTCACAGCATCGGAGGACAGAGAGGAGACACATGTCTGGCGCTCTGAACTAAGGCTTGGATCACTGTGGCAGTGGCAAAAGTAGAGGCAGCAGGAGAGTGGAAGATCTTGAATGTTCTAGAAAATGTTAGAATTTGACTATGTAGCCTAGTAAAAATTGTTCAGTCTCTTTGTTTTAATTCTAGTTGGGCTTCACAGATTGTTTCCCTTTCAAATTTACTTTTGAACTAGTTTAGGTATTTTTAATGATTACCTTCTTATTTTTAAAACACATTTTATTTATTTGCAAGCAGATATATATATATATATATATATATATATATATATATATATATATAGAGAGAGAGAGAGAGAGAGAGAGAGAGAGAGAATGAATACGGGAATACCAGGGCCTCTAACTACTGCAAACTTCAGATGCATGTGCTGCTTTGTGCATCTGGCTTATGTGGGTACTGGGGAGTCGAACCTGGGTCATTAGGCTTTGCAGGGAAGTGTCTTAACTGCTGAGCCATCTCTCCAACCCTTAGCTATGTATTATTATTATTATCATTATTATCATCCCTTCTCTCCTCCAAATAAGATTTGTTTAGTTCCTTGATTTGATTTGCCTTCGAATTTACCCTGTTCACAAGGCAGCATAGAAATGCTTGCTCACAATATGCTGGTAGGTACTGTAATGTAGACAGAAACATTCATGAAATTAATAAAAGCTATATTAAAACGAATTCAGTGGTTATGAAAACTGGAAAAATACTGTTCAGTGGAAGAGATGGATGTCTAGTACTATGTTTTTTATGAAATCATACCTTATGTATGAGCTTTTAGGATGGATTTTTAAAATATATGGCAAGAGGTATTATAAAACCGATGGAATGACTATGTACTTGTAAAAATTCTAGATGAAACTTTTACTTGAAAGATAGGTGGACAGAGCCTCTCACCATGTTTTTCTTGATCATTTTGCTGCTACTGAAGATATGGACCCTTATGTTCCAGGTAAGTTCTTAGTACTTTTATTTTATTATTATTATTATTTTTGTTTTTTGAGGTAGGGTCTCGCTCTAGCCCAGGACAACATGGAATTCACTGTGCAGTCTCAGGATGGCCTCAAACTCAAGTTGATCCTCCTACCTCTGCCTCCTGAGTGCTGGGATTAAAGGTGTGTGCCAACGTGCCTGGCTGCAAGTTCTTATTGAATGAACAAATGGATGGGGTAATGAATGAACATGCTTCTGGATTTGACAGGACACCCACCCGATGAGGCAGTCCAGATGGTTACTGTCAATACTTACAGTAGTCCATTGACCAAAGGGGACAATCCCACTCCTTCCCTGCCGGTCACCCCAACTCCTGCAACAGTGATGCTCTGATCTCATTTCTTGTTACTCTCAGCTCTTCCTGTGATCAGACTAGGGTCTGGCCCAGCACAGGCCCAGGGACCACTGGACTCTAGACATCAGCACTGGCTGCTCTGATGGCCTGGTTTGGGGATTGAACATTGTACAGTTGCAATGGCATGAGGTCCTGCACCCGATGAGGTCTTGTATTGAGTTGGTATGTGCTTACTGGTGTAAATTTTATCAGATGTTTTAAAAACTGGAATGGGCAAGAGGCTGGTCCTCCCTGACTCATGACTGTGGTTCCTTGAATAACCTCACAGATACCTTTTGAAATAGGGCATGCGTGTGTGTGTGTGTGTGTGTGTGTGTGTGTGTGTGTGTGTGTGTGTGGTGGGGGGGCGGTGACTAAGCTGGTCTAGGAATCTCAGTAGGGAAGATTTATTTATGGCTTTGGGAAGGCACTACCCCACCAGAGCCAACCTAGGCTCCCTTGCTTGGAGATGAGAACATGTGATGGAAACCAAGTATCAATGATCTTGTGGATCATCTGGAGTGACCATCTTTAACAGTGGCCTTGATAGTCAGGCTGGAAAAGAGCATAACTATCTCCATGTCTACTTTGGTAGCTTGGGGCCCTATTTCTGTGATGGTTACATCTGACCGGCTAGAAAGTACCCAGAGACGTATGTGGGTGGTGTTTCTAAGTGAGAATTTTTAGACTTAGTAGCGAGAACTGCCCACCCCAACATGGGTCATCTTTATCCCAACCACTGGGGACCTGAAGAGAACAAAACAGGAGGGCTGGAGAAGTGGCTCAGTGATTAAAGGCAATTGCTTGCAAAGCCTGAGGGCCTGAGTTCAATTCCTCAGTTTCCACATAAAGCCAGATGCACAAGGTAATGCATGTAATTGGAGGTCATTTTCAGGAGCAGGAGTCCCTGGCACCCCTATATTCTCTCTCTCCATACCCTCTCTCCATCTGCTTGCAAAGAAAGAAATAAAAACATTTAAAAATAGATAGGTGAAGGAGGAATTCTTTCCCCTTTCTCCTTGATTGCTTATTGGAGCTGGGACATCTTATCTTCCCTGGCCCTCAGACTGGATGCACATCCATCGTTGATTTCCCTGATTCTCAGGCCTTCAGACTTGCATGAGCTGTACCACTAGGTCTCCAGCGAGCAAACTGCCGAATGTGCTCTTTTCAGTCTTCAAAATCCCATGACCCAATTCTTCGTGATCTTTCACCATACATATATGTATGTATGTATCTCTGCTTGGCCTGTTCTTCAGGAGAACCCCGACCAATATAGTCTCCCTGTGACCTCATTCCTTTAATTACTCAGGATAGATGCTCCATCCATCAAATTTTCTAAATATTTGGATAGAAACAGATGTTTTATGGAATCCCTCTCTCACCATAATTTTGAATCAATTATTTTATCATGCCAGGCACAAGTGAGTGCCTGTAATATCAAGAAACAAGTAGCAAACTTCAAAAATACAATGGAACAGAGTAATCCTTTCCAACCCCAAAGGGAGTGATGTGTGCAGACTGCTTATGATGGAAAGTTTGGGGTTCCCATTCCTCCATTTCTGGTGCTTACAGTCCCATAGCCTCTTTCCTGGGCAGGCTCCCCCTCATACATGACGTTTTCCTTAGCAGGTAGCCCATGGTCCTGAGGTCTCTGCTGCACACTCACAATGCCACTCAGCAGTCTTTACAAGAACTTTTAGACACATTTTCTGGCTTCAGTGGCTCTTTGGATGGTGATACAGGACACCTTGCCTCCCTCAATCCTGCATCGTTCATGTCTTCAAGATCAGCACTACATGGAGGGAACTGTCCAATTCTGCCACCAGCTTGAGATGGAGCCCGGTTCCCGTGGGTCACACTTAAATGGTCTTCTATGTGCTTCCAGGCTGACCCTGGGGAAACACTTCTCCCTGCTGGTTGATTTCAAACAGATGACCCCTTCAGTGACATTCTCAATTTAGGCTCTCTTTTGCAAATAAGTTTACACCAGATGGAGCCTTCCGTGGGTGGGGTCTGGTCCCAGTCACTGTAGAAGGTATGTATGTATGTATGTATGTATGTATGTATGTATGTATGTATGTATGTATGCATTTATTTATGTTTGCTTGTTTGTTGTTGTTAATGGTACTAATCTTTCCTTTTCATTTTGACAGTTTCATACACACACATACATACTATATTTTAGTCGTATTCACTTCCCATTACTCTCTCTTCCTCCCACTCCCACTGCTGATCTCTAACAAATAGCTGCTTTTTCAGCACTAGCCTTGTTTATAGCTCCAAGCTCCCTCTTTCCCCAGCAAATGATGCCGTTTTCCCATCTTTTTCTTCCCCTTGTTCTCTCTCCCATGGCTGACCTGCATCAGAGCAGTGAGCAGTGACAATTGCACAGCCTGAACGGGATTCTGTCTTGAGATTTCTTCTGCCAAACAAATTAGTTCATTACTCTTGAATTCAACCTCATTCTTGTTCTCAGGAAGCAGGCAGAATATAGCCAGACTCTGACAAACTGCTTCTAGCCCAGTTTCCAATAAATTCCTTCTTTTCCTCTTAAACCTCATGAGCTGGGCCTCCATCATTTGCATTTCAGTGGTGCCCTGGCTTACTTTTTGTATCTTGAGACCTATTATTATTATTATTATTATTATTATTATTATTTGGCTTTTTAAAATAGGGTCTCCTCTAGCCCAGGCTGACCTGGAATTCACTATGTCGTCTCAGGGTGGCTTCAAACTCATGGCGATCCTTCCATCTCTTCCTCCCAAGTGCTGGGATTAAAGGCGCGTGCCACCATGCCCAACTGAGACCCATTATTCTTAAATTAAATGTTAATCAACTTATTTACCAACAAATAGTCTTGGTTTTATTAGTTTCATGTAAAGATTCAAAGAAAGAAAAAAAATAGTCAGAGGGTAAATCTTTGAGTGGGTCCTCATATCATTTTTAAAGATAAACTTTCTATATGACTCTAATAATAGGCCAAAATTTAAATTAATGAATGTATTAATCTGATTGCCAAGTTCCCTACGAATATCACCTGTGAATTGATTGCTGCAATATCAAGGCACATTTCAATTTGTACTTTTGAGAAAATATCAAAATTTGCATAACAGTTTGTCCAACATATGCCATTTTTTTCTGCAGCAAAAAATTAATCACAGGAGATAAGTGTGGCTGCTGGTTCAGCGTTTGTTCAGCGCCTTTCATACATGTAACATATTGAAAATGTGTTGTTAATTTCTCAAAACATGCAGTTCTTTTTATGAGCAATTGTTAGAGGAGTAATCTTTTGACTATTCAACCACGCACAGTAATACAAAATGTTTTAAATTCAATTTGGGTAAATTTTTAAGTAAACATAATAAAGCTTACAAGCCTCGAAGGTACTTGTTGAAAATACAACATTCCATAATTTCATAATTCTGATTTACTATGGACCGCTATGCTATTGCCCTTTAAAAATACTTTGAAGACAGATGAAGAATTTTTTAGTGGTGTCTGGGAAATCCAATTATTTGGGCTCTGAATTGTCCGTGAGACTAGGACTACTTCATTGGCATTTTCATTTATTATTTAAGCTAGTAGGTAGAACAGGATTTTAAAAAGGCCACTGTACTGTGGCTGACATTATGTAAATGCTCATTCCTGACCTCCCCTTCCTATTTCTGACTCATTAGGTCTATGGTGGGATACAGGGAGTCTATATTTTAAAGGAAAGTACTAGGTGATTTTGTTAAACTATTTATGAGAGAGAGAGAGAGAAAGAGAGAGAAAGAGAGAGAGAGAATGGGTGCATCAGGGCCTTCACCTCTGCAAATGAACTCCAGATGCATGCACCACCTTGTGCATCTGGCATTACGTGGGTACTGGGGAATTGAGCTCAGGTCCTTCTGCTTTACAGGCAAATACCTTAACTACTGAGCCATCTCTCCAGCCCTGCTAGGTGATTTTTGATTTAACCAAATAAGGTGATGTAGGTGTCTGTGAAAAGTGAAAGGGAAGGCTGAAGGAGAATGGTGAAATAGGGTAGGAAGTGATGGACAGAGTGCAGACATCTTGCTTCTGCTGCATCTAATTTGCTGTGATGGACATTTAGGTCATGGAGAATGAGTGAGAATGGGTCCACCCTTGAACTTGGATGAAACTTGGTTGTATTGGGGGGGTGGCTGAAAGGAATTTGAGAAGTTGAGAATAAAAATTTCTACCACTAATCCCCACTCTTTTCCTTCTTTTCACGGTCTCAAAAGTTGTGAAGCCTTAAGAACAAACTGGAGGAACTTTTGAGCAGATGGTCCAAAACATAGTCCATTATGTTATTACCAAGTCTTAGTATGACTGTGGGTTGAGTCATGCAATCATTTTAGAGAAAGAATGAGCATTGACAGAAGTAATCCTGGCTTGGTTGAGGATTCCTAAATGAACTGTAAAATTATAACTGCAAGAGAGGCTCCAGAAAGATCGTGTATATATATGTGTATATTTGGCAAAGACTGAAAACCACAGCCCCCAGCTCTAATATCCTATTTACAAATTGTGCCTACTATGTAACAAACCATTTGATCTTTATTATAAGGGAACTAAAGACAGCAACATCCACAGAGGACTTTGTGTGTAGGTCCTCAGTGTGCAATCAGTCACTTCTTTTGGCCATTAATTTCCAAGCACTTATCATGGAATTATTCTCAGATCTGTCTGCTAAGGTCTAATGTGGTAATGAACACAATGACTTGGAATGATGGGGTGATCTGATCAAATGGCTCTATTTTCAGATTGTGGGCTTCCAATTGGGGTATTAATTCAGACATGGATTTTTCACCTTTACACATTTAGGCAAACATTTAAAAAATCTAGAAGTAGATAAAATGGATAAAAAGCCAACTGTACCAATATGAGTAGTTTGGATCCTCAGCTACAACATGAAATACCAGGCGGGTATATTTGTCTGTCTGTAATCCCAGCACTGGAGGAGTGGAGGCTGGATTTCTGGTGCAAGCTGGCTAGCTAGGCTAGGTAAATGGATGAGCCCTAGGTTCTAGCAAGAAACCCTGCATTAGTAGGTAAGGTAGAAAACCACCTAGGAAGACACCCCTCTAAGCTCCCCAGCCCCCACACGTGTACCATGTGCATGCACACATGTGTACACACACATACACATCACACACACCTAAACATGCAAACAAGAATAAAGAATGAAAAAAAAGTTAGCAATTCTGGAAGTGCTGTGTGTGTAGCTGAGCAAGAGTGTGGGGAAGGGATTCTAGAAGGCACATGCTTAGCACGGAAGACAGGAGACTGTGTCAGAAAGCCTCACACGTGAGCCCCAGACCTCTCTTCCTCATTCTCATGAACCAAAGGTTAACCTATACATAAGGCAATGGAATAATACCAAGTAAGAAGAAACCTATATGTCAAATTATAACTTCGAGGTTATTGATTTTATGCTCAGGAAGAGAGAAAATTTGGTACTGGATTCTGAAGCCATTAGATCAAGCCAGATGATGGATTGAAAGAGACCACAGCTAAAGATCTATGGCTTAATTGTGTCAAGATCCATTCAACCCCCTTCGAACAGTCAAGTAAGGGTTTATTCTAGAAGAAAATGTTGGTCTGCATCATAACTTGCAGGTGTTGCCTAGGATTTTTTTTTCTTGAGCCAGATCATCTGGAAGAAAACAGATCATTTTAAGAGGGAAAAAACAAGAGTGCTCTGGTTCCCACACAGTGTAATTTGTCTTTCTGAAAACTAACTTCAGGGTTATCAAGGTACATTTTGTACTACCCCTATAAGAGATAAGTCCCATAATTGTAATAAAATTCTCTGAAACTGCCAGTTTTTTTTTTTTTGAATGGTACAGGTATTTCGTGCAGCTAGAACTACCTTGCAAGACTTGTAGGATGTAACAAGGTTCATGTGTTTATTAAATCATAAACACATCACATTTTCCTCAGCCGTAACAGCATCACTAACAAAGGCCTTTGGAGTGATTTGAAATGAGCTGATGCCTAGCGCTTGGCACATAAACTTGATATCACAGCATCTGGTTTGATGACTCGTTAGCTAATTGTTTTGAGTTATAGGATTACAAAATTTATGAGGCAATCCAAATTTGTTTTATCAAGATGGACTACTGATGGAATGAGAGGCAAATTTGGTTTAAAATGTAGTCAAGGGACAAGTAGTGGAAATCAACTGAATCCTCAGGAATATTTCATTTTTTTCATATTTAAGCAATTCAGATGTTCATTTCCCAATGTTAATTTAACAGAAAAAGTAGCTGTCTTGATCACCTTATGATACATTGATTAAAGTAGATATTTAAATGCTTCAAGTACATAAGGGCATAGGTATTTTCATAGCATTGAGCATCCCTTTATTTCCCATTTCTTTTATCTCTTACCAAAGACCAAGTCTAAGAGGCTAAACTTGTTAATGCGACTCAAAAAATAATAATAAAAACACCCATCATGCTATAAAATTTATAATAAATAAGGATAAGAGAGCCCCTGACATACTGTAAAAGTAGTCACTATATCTAATGTTTGCAGTCAGCAGTTTTCCATCTATTATAGTTGTGGTGTGTGTGTGTGTGTGTGTGTGTGTGTGTGTGTGTGCTGGACAAATCATGGCTGGTATTCACGTTCTTTTTTTAATCTATGGAAACTCCTAATCTTTATGAAGTCTTTGGGAATCTTAATGCTATTTGGAACCTTGGTTTAAAGAATTCCTCATGGCAAGCCTTGAACACAGGAAAGGAAGCTTCTGCCCATTCCTTGACTTCTTCCCCATCTCCACACCCATATCCATATCCTATGAGGTGTAGGTTACTCCCTTGTTCAGGCAGTGGCTGGGCTGGGAGTGAGAAAAAAATAATGATTCACCTTTGACTAAGAGCCAGGAGGAAGAGACAAGAGCACTCAGCCAACTGAAAAGAAGTTAGACATTCCCTCCTGTTTTATAGATATGTCCTCAACCAGGTTTCAAGGTTAAGAAAATTGCTTTAGCGTTTGACTCGCAGATGTTAGCTTGTATAATTAAAAAAAACACATTTATTTATAAGGAGAGAGCGAGACCAAGAGAGAGAGAGAGAGAGAGAGAGAGAGAGAGAGAGAGAGAGAGAGAGAGAGAGAGAGAGGATGAGAGAACAAGAGAAAACAAGAATGCCAGGCCTTCCAGCCACTGCAAACAAACTCCAAATGCAAGCACCACTTTGTATATCTGGCTTTACATGGGTACTGGGGAATCAAACCTGGGTCCTTAGGGTTTGCAGGCAAGCACCATAGCCACTGAAACGTCTCTCCAGCCATTGTCTTATATAATCTTTAGTGTTTTTCCTGAACTATCTCAGCATTTCTTCCATGATGGAATTGTACTTCTTGGACACTGTGGATGAGTAGGCTTCAGTCGTGAGAGGTGGTATGTGCTTTTCTGGGCTGGAACATACAGCCCTTGGGCACCGTACTCCTCTGTCCAGAGATCTGCAGTTTCAGAGCAGCTGTACCTCAGCTACAAGATGTACAGAGGTCTGGCATGACCAGTACCTACCTGTTATCTGTGGTTTAACATATTATGTTAATGAAAATGGAAATTTTTGGTTTGTTTTAAACCACAAAACATCCTCCACACCAAAGGAAAGTATTTCAAAGACTAGATATTATGCTTTTGTGAGAGTATTTAAAATTTTTTGTATATATATATATGTATATGTATATAATATTATTTTTTTGAGATAGGGTCTTGCTTTAGCCAAGGCTGACCTGGAATTCACTATGTAGTCTCCGGTGGCCTTGAACTCATGGCAATTCCTACTTCTGCCTCCCAAGTGCTGGCACTTAAAGATGTGCACCACCACACCCAGCTAAAATTTGTATTTTTATTGACTAAAAATGGCAGAGAAAATTGGTGGACTTAAGATATTTAAAGATGTAGCAGAAAGCATATTGGCTTTTTTCTTTTTATTTTTTTTTACATTAGCTTTTACAAAAATTATTTATTTGTAAGCAGAGAGAGATAGAAGACAGAGAGAGAGAGAGAGAGAGAGAGAGAGAGAGAGAGAGAGAGAGAGAGAGAGAGAGAGAGAGAGAGAGAGAGATTGGAGAGAGAGAGAGTGCCAGGGCCTCTAGCTGCTGCAAACAAACTAAATGCATGCACTACTTTGTCCACCTGGCTTTACGTGGGTACTGAGGAATCAAACCTCGGTCATTAGGCTTTGTAGGCAAGCGTCTTAACCACCGAGCCATCTCTCCAGCACTGCTGCTGTTAAGTGAGACAATCTATGACATAGCTGGTACATGAGAAATAGTAGTAGTCATTTACTAGTCAATGCATTGCTCTATAAATCCGTGATGCAGACTGAACTGTGGCCCCCCTGCTTCCTTCGAGTATTGAAATGATAACCCCAATACTTAGAGATGGAAAATTTGGAGTGTAACTGGGGTTAGATGAGGTAATGAGAATTGGTCATCGTGATGGCATTAGTGCTTTATAAGATGAGGACACAGTAAGAAAGGGGTCATCCACAAGACAGGAAAAGAACTTCCTAAGAAACAGAATCTTACTGGAAACTTGAACTTGGTCTTCTAGACTCCAGAACTATGAGAAACCCATTTCCTGTTGTTTAGTCTATGGCATTTTGTTGCAGCAGACTGAGAAGATGAAAAAAATGAGTTAATGCATTTAACTTTCATAGTAGCCCTCTGAGGTCATTGTTATTAGTAACTCCTCTCTGGAGATAAAGAAGCTGAGGTATGGAGTGTGACCTCTACAAATCACATAGAGAGTCCTGTGTAGGCAGACTCCAAGCCCATGCTCCTAACCACCGTCCAGTAGACGGGAACGCAAGCATCAACCACAGCTGTCTATGAGCTCTGACAAGCCTGCTGGCTGGGAGGAGTGTGGCCAGTCCAGTGAGTGGCCCTCATGGGTCACACCGCAGCAGTTCTAGGGCACAGGTGTGCCGCAGGAGGTGTGGAGACTCAGTTTGGCTGTGTGGTTTATGTGCCCAGACAACAGGCCTTCACTTTGGGGTGTAGCTTGGGAAGAGAGATAATGAAAACACTTTGCTTGGCTCCATGAATATGAGTTCTTTGTAGTCTAGTGTGGGTATGTGCCGAGTGCATCCTCACAGTGGTGCTCATGACCTTGAAGTCGCAGGTCTCAGGGACAAACCTTCCTGTAGTCTGAAGCACCAAACCTATTTGGGTAATTGTGAATTCAGCGATCCTTTCATTCTGTCTTTAAATGCAAAGGTAGTCTTTGTGGAGACAGGGTGCTAATGCTGTTTGCTTTCTCCTGCATTCAGATGGAGGAGAGAGAGAGAGAGAGAGAGAGAGAGAGAGAGAGAGAGAGAGAGAGAGAGAGAGAGAGAGAGAGAGAGAGAGAGAGAGAGAGAGAGAGAGAGAGAGTGTTTGTGGTGACATAAGGACATCACTTTAGTAGGAGGTTATATTAATCATCAAATTGTAGGCCTGCAAGCTTGAGTTCTATGTAGGTAAGAATACAGTATCTTTCATAACCACTAAGTTAAATGTGAACATGTTTTTATATTGTCATCACTTTGAAGAGATTTATCTTTCAAAGTAAATAATTATCTTGAACTCATAAATCCAGTCCATGCTTCACTTAGAAGTGTTTATTTTTCTGATTTTAATCCTCAGAAATCAGCCACAAGGTTCCCAAATATTTCAATCTTGCTAATGAGACTTGCTTTAAATTCAAATCCCATTTCTCAGTATCACTTTGAAATAGTCAAGAAGCCTTGTCACTTTTCAATTATTCCTAGTATGTTAAGAGGATTTTGAAGTTATCTATTAGCCAAGAACCCTGTTCCTCTCTTATCCCTCCTCACAGATGCTCTCCATAGAAAGGGGAGGGTGGAAACTTACACTGCCTGAGGTCTGGGAAAGGTGGGTAGCATGCTGGTTTGAGATGATGTCAGAAATGAAAATCAAGGAAGTTTTTTCCCTTTAATTTATTGACTTTGATCTTCACTGTCTTAGAATATTAGTTATATTCCCATGGGGTTATGCTATGTTCCTTCCCTCCACCCCTGTCTCACTGAGGATCCTTCTCAGTGGAACTACCAGTCAGTGTGTGTGTGTGTGTGTGTGTGTGTGTGTGTGTGTGTGTGTGTGTAACAATGCCTCAGGACACTCCTTCCTATCCCCTGGCTCTTACAATCTTTCTGTCCCCTCTTCAGCAATGTCCCTAAGCCTTGGAGGGCAGGCTATGTCTTTTTTAGTGTTGAGCTCTTTGGATCTTCTGATTTTATGCTTTGATGAGTTTTGGGTTTCCTCAGTGTCTACCATTATCTCCCTGGATGGGGTTGTAAGGCTAGCAGTGAGAGCAGTACTTGTGTTTAATCCCCCTCTTTGTGAAATATCCTGGGACCTGGGAGATGTGATAGAGACAGCCCATCTCCTGCCAGGCAGTGGGCTTTCTTTTCTTATTATACTGATGGGTCTTGGGTCAGGCCATATTCACAACCATCTGTAGAAAGCACATTTTCCAACCAAGAGTGAGAACAGTATGGATCAAAGAAGAGAAGAACAGTTATTAAAAATAACATTTTGGGGCTGGAGAGATGGTTTAGTGGTTAAGGTGTTGGTCTGCAAAGCAAAGGGACCTGGGTTCGATTCCCCAGTACCATTCTCTCTCTCTCTCTCTCTCTCTCTCTCAAGTAAACAAAAATATTAAAAAACATTTTGATGGGTATACCCTCTCATCTTGGTCAAAGAACCAAGAACTCAAAGAGCTTCCCTTTAGGGTCTGTGGCTTTTCTATCTGTATTATTTTGACTTTGTACCTGTTATGAATTCCCTCCCAATGAATGGGCCAGAGAAAAGTTAATTACACCCAGAACCTGTGTGCCACTATTGAACAGGTGTGTACATCATGCCTGGCTCATTGATTTTGTAAATTCATGCTGTGGTAATGCTGTGGGTGACCATGATTCCCCAGCATCTCACATACCACAGCACTTTCCAGCATTTGAGGGCTAGCCTGCAGGGAGATGCCTTCCATCTCAGTTCCAGAGTGATCTCTTGATATCCTATGACCACAGCCTGTAGCATCTTCAGCAATAGTGTCTTAGTGTTTAGATATGGTGGGTAACCAAGTGCTCTGGTAATGGCCTGCATTGTTTTGAGGACCTCATGGGCCTCCCTGGCCAACAGCTCACTGTGGGATGTAACACAGTTCTTTTTTTTTATTGTCCTTGATGAGTTACATTATTCAGTGGGCAAACAATGAGTTGCTATCCCCAATTCCCTGATGTCCCCTCCCCCGTCCCCAATCAGCTGGAAATCCTCCTCCATGGGTGGTCTGGATCAGTCCTTGTGATGGGTGACCATGGATAGCCTAGTATGCAGCCAGGTTCTCCTGGCCCTAGTATGTTGTTACTGAGGGGTGTCATGCCTCTGGATAGTCTCCCCACCACGGCTCTCACAATCTTTCCGCCCCCTCTTCTGCTCAGTTCCCTGAGTCGTGGTGGGTGAGTATTAAGGCTGCTTTAATGTTGTGAGCTTAGGGGTCTTTGTGTCGAAAATCGTTGGTTTCTGTCTCACTGGCTTATCCTGTGTTGATTGAATGGCTGTGGCTGTGGGTCCCTTGTTCATCCCATCATTCTCTGCGGGGTTCCATATGGATCCTCCACGATATGACTGTGGTGGCTCCTCTCTTGCCAGGATCTCAGCCATCTGCCTGTGGTCGGTTGGTAGGGTTAGATGGGCCCCAGCTCTCTTGCTGCATCCTGAAAAATACAAACACAATCTCCATCTGAGAGTGAGATCAGTGTAGGTTAACAAATGTACACAATTATGGATTACCTAGATTCTATTTTTACTAGCCTCCCCATTAATTGCTCCCATAGTGCATCTTTTCTTGGGAGCCCAAGAGTACGGGATCCAGTGCCTATTGCCCTGCATCCCAAGTTCCAGACAAGGGATCCCCCTCACTAAGTGGAATATTTGGCTGAATTTGAAAGCTGTTGATTTTCTCCCCCAGGCCCAGGCTTCTCTATTGCACAAGTGCTCCTTTCTTGGTTCACTGTTCTCTCCCAATAGGAGGTGTGGTCAGCCTACTCATGGCTGCAGATTGTGTTTCATGTCAGTGGTCTCTGTTTACTCCAGCTGTCGCTGATCATTTTCCCTTGGCAGCCTGTGCAGTGCCTTCCAGCACTATACTAACTGCCTTCTGGGGGCTGGATACCGTTCTAGACCTTGAAGGGTCTCTCGATGCTGGTCTATGGCAGTCTGTGGTTTCTTCAGTAACAGGGTTTTGCCTCAGGCCTGGGGAGGGCACTCAAGGGCTTTGACAGAATTCTGTCTTGTTGTTGGAACCTCATGGGTCGCTTTGGTCAACAGCTCAGTGAGGGAAGGAACCGGTGGTTGGAGCCAGGGGTTGTCTGACTGATCTAATTATTCACAGGCTTAGACTCTCTCCCCTACTACTCATGGCCCCTCTTGCCAGTCGACTCCCACTACTTTCTCAATATGTTACAGTATGCTCGTGAGGATTTTATGTTTTTGAACCTAATATGGTTTAACCTCATGCTTAAGCCATTCCCCTCCCCGCATCCCTTACCCCTCATTCATAACCTCTCACTTCTTTCTACTAGTCTGCATAGAGTTTACGGCTATCCTTGTTAAGGACAACATATGAGGGAGAATATGTGGCTTTCAATTCTCTGTTCTTTTGAGTGTTCACTTAGTAAGATCTGCTCAAAGTCAGACCATTTTTTCCTAAATTTTGATATGTCATTTTTCCTTTCAGCTGAGTAAAATTCCATTGTGTAAAAATATACCACAGTTTCGCTGTCCATTCCTCCATGGATGGGCATTTGGGTTGATTCCAATTCTTAGCTATTATGAATTAAGCTGCTATAAATATAGTTGTACAAATGTTTCTGCATCGAGATGTGACATCTTGTGGATAGATGCCTAGTAGAGGGATAGCTGGGTCCATTGGTAGTTCTATGTCCATTCTGTTCAGAAGTCTCCACACTGCTTTCCATAGCAGTTGAACAAGTTTGCAATCCCACCAGCAGTGAATGCTTATGTCCACAGCCTGGATCATAGGTGAAAACCCTAACCCTTGTTCCCTGGGGGACATGGTATGGCTACTAGTTGGCCATCTTGAACCTCAGCTGTGATCTTAATGATTTCTTTTCTCCTTGACCTCCTAAGGTTCGATTGTTTAGTTTTTCTAATGCCTTTAGGTGGGTGGTTAGGTGATTAATTTGAGATCTTTATGTCTTTGGTTTGAAGGCATTTAGGGCTATGAATTTTCCCTTTAGGAATGCCTTTATTGTGTCCAATAAGTTTTGGTATGTTGTGTTTTTATTATGACTTACTTCAAGAAAATTTTCATTTTCCTTTTTGATTTCTTGAATGACACATTCGTTGTTTAAAAGCGTATTGTTTGGTCACCAATCATTGATGTAATTTCTGCTTTTCCTTCCATTTTTAATTTCTTTTTTTATTGTCCATAATGAGTTACATTATTTAGTGGGCAAACAATGAGTTGTCATCCCCAATTCCCTGATGCCCCCCCATCCCCAATTAGCTGGATATCCTCCATTTTTAATTTCTAACTTTAACATATTGTGGTCTGATATAATGCAGGGGGTTGCATCAATCTTTCTGAATTTGTTGAGGCATGTTTTATGACCTAATATGTGTTCTATTTTGGAGAAGCCTCCATGGGCTGCTGAGAAGAATGTATATTATTTGGTGTTGGGATGGAATGTTCTGTATATGTCTGTTAGGTCTAGTTGATCTATAGTATTGTTAAGCTCCATTATTTCCCTGCTGACTGTTTTGAATAATCCATATAGAGATGATAGTGCTGTATTAAGGTCTCCTACTATGATGGAATTAGAGTCTATTTCTGTTTTGTTTTTGAGTAAATTTTGCTTTGTTCACCTGTATTTGGTGCATACATATTTATGATAGTGATGTCCTCTTTTTGGATCATTCCCTTGATAAGTAAGAAGTGACCTTCGTTTTCCTTTTTAATTTTAGTTTAAAGTCTATTTTGTCAGATATTATTGTATCCACACCCACTTGCTTTTATTCCATTCACTTGGAAAATCATTTTCTATCCTTTCACCCTGAGGAGATTTCTGTGTTTTGAGGTGAGGTGTCTTTCTTGAAGGCAGCAAATGGAAGGGTCCGTATTTCTGATCCACCCTGCTAATCTGTGTCATTTTATAGGAGAGTTAAGTTCATTTATATTCAGAGTTATAACTGTGAGTTTTGCATGCAACACTTTCAATTCTCCATCTATTATGAGGGATAGCTTTGCTGGGTATACTAGTCTAGGTTGGAATCCATAATTCTTTAGGCCTAGAAGAGCATTCATTGTTCCATGCCCTTCTTTTCTTCATGGTTTCTAATGAGACCTTTGAGGTAAGTCTGATGGGTTTGCCTTTATAGGTGATGTGTTGTTTCTCTCTTGCTGCATTGAGCACTCTCTCTTTATTTTCTATGTTTAGCATTTTGACTCAGAGTGGTCTTGGAGAGTTCCTTCTTTGGTCCTGTCTGTTTGAGTTCTGTGGGCTTCTCATAACTTGACTGATATCTCATATCTCATATCTCTTGTAAGATAACAAAAATTTTCTTGTATAATTTTGTTAAAAATATTTTCTACACCTTTGGCCTGGGTTTCTTCTCTCTCTAGGATGCCCATGATTCTGAGATTTGGTCTCTTTAGATTATTCCAGAGATCTCTTATATTTTGTTCACATGATTTTTTAAATTTATTGAAGCCTATGAAATCCCTATTAATTTCTTCTGTCTTGTCTTCAAGGTCTGAGAATCTGTCCTCCAGGTTATCAACTCTGGGACTGAAGGATTCAAAGGAGGCTTTTAAAAACTCTGTTTAATTTTTGGTTTATGTTATATTTTTGTTCACAGTCTTCATTTCTCTGGTGAGTTCCAATTTCCAATCTACTTTTGCTTTTGCTAATGTCTCCTGGAATTCATTCTTTTTTTAAAAAATATTTTATTTATTTATTTTTCAAGCAGAGAGATACAGAGAGAGAGACAGAGACAGAGAGAACACCAGGGCCACCACCTTGTGGGTCTGGCTTATATGAGTCCTGGGGAATTGAACTCAGGGCCTTAGGCACCAGAGGCAATTGCCTTATCCACTGAGCCATCTCTCCAGCCCTGGAATGCATTCTTGACTTTGGTTAAATCCTCATCAAACTTAATCAGCCATAGTCTCCATTTCTCTGGTTAGTTCCAATTTCCAATCTACTTTTGTTTTTGCTAGTGACTCCTGGAATTCATTCTTGAGTTTGGCTAAGTCCTCATCAAACTTATTCAGCTGATTGTGTAGCTCTTCCTGTAGTTGGTTCACCTTCAGTTTGCTTAAAACATTTTTAAAGTCAGCCAGATTTTTCTCCATTAGGTTCAGTCTGATGTCTGTGCTTACATTGTTGAGTTTCATCTTATTTGTCTTTTTTAGCAGTTTCCATTTCAGCCACCATCATGGTCATTATCTCATTGCCATGAAGATCAGGAGTTAATTTCCTACTCTGGGAGTTTGATTTTGTTATTGTCCCTGTGTTCTCACTGGCCTCTTCCACTGTGGGACTAGGGGTCCTAGGTTTGGGAGTCTTAGCTCGAATTGCAGTGTTTTTTTTTTTTTTTTTTTTTACATAGGTTTCTGTCCATTTCTGGATAAGGGTCTAGTTTTCTTTTTGTGGGGGTCAATAGAAGTTTTCATTGGATATGTGAGGCTTATTCTGTTTTGTGCACCAGTAGTGTTTGGGTTAGTGTTGCAACCACAGATGCATTAGTTGCAGAGGTTACGGGTGTGCCAGCAGTTCTGAGCTGGTGTCTGGTAAGCAATATAGTATGGGGGTCAGAGATCTTCTCTGGCTGTAGTCACCACTGTGTCTTGCTACTGGGGATCAGGGGTATTCAGAGCAGAACTACTTGCTCCTCTTCCCCCTCTGTACCCCAGCTGGATAGGTTTTAGAGATCTCCCTGTTACCCCCGGCAGGTGCCTGCCAGGGAGCCTTTTCTCTCTACTTGGAATTGGAGCAAGGGTCTCTGGGGTGTACTGTTCCACATGTTCCTCCTGGAACAATGCTACACCACTCAGTTTAAACACTACACATCTCTATCCTGTCTGTGGCGTTCTGTCCCCAGGCAGGTTCTATCATTCACCAGCCTGGAGCACCCTGTACCTGAGTGCTCAGGCTGTGAGCTTCTGCACCAGCTCCTCCCCACCAGGGGAACTGCAGGTGCTGTTCCCGTTTGTGTTCTCTGTTGCTCCAGACCCAGATATACCCTTCTTCACCAGCCTGGAGCTCACAGAACTGGGTTCCCCCTTCCCCTCTAGGGGTAGATATTGTGCCCGCAGGGAGCATTGTCTCCCCACACACTACTGACTCCCTCCCTCCCACACACAGCACATCTCACCAACTTTCTTAGGTGTGTATAGACCTGGGTGCATGTGGCCAAGTTGTGCCTGCCTTCTCTTCTTGTCCCTGCAGCCCTGGGGGCTTGGTGGTGGCCTTTGCTGCCAAGCTCAGCATCTCTGTATGCGCTGGTAATGTCCATGAGGAGAGTCCCTGTTGGAGCTGGAGCTGGGGCTGGTCTATCTTCCTCATATCAGTTCCCACTGTATCATCCTCTGATAGACCTAATCTTTGCTTAGCCCCCAAAATGAGGGAAAGAGAAAAAAGATAAAAAAGAAGAGAACAACAAAAGTGGAACTTTTTATTCTTTTCTCTGAGGCTCAGCTCCAAGCTTCGGCAAGCTGTGGCTGGGAGCCTCATGTCTGCATGAGCTTCTAGCTGTTTGTGTCGATTCTCTGCCCCTCTCCTAATTTCCTACTGGGATTAAAATTTTCTTACACCTGTTTAGTTTTCAGAAGAATGGTATGCTTTACTATTTTTAGGCCTTTTTCTCCCCCGCTGCCTGCAATGGTGTGGCTTGCACACTGCCATCTTCTCTCCCCCATCATCTCTTTATCATCAGCTATCTGTTTGCTGTCTGTACACCTACCACCAACTGTCTATCATCGTTTTCTATCATCTCTTTATATTTCATGTGTCTATATGTCTATCACTTATCTCTCATCATTATCTATTGATGTCTACCTGTGCATGTGTTTGTTATCTGTCTGTCTACCACCTATCATCATCTTTCATCTGTCTGTCATGTGTCTATCTGTTCATCCATCACCTATAATAATTATCTATCTGTTGGCTGTTTGCCCATCTATTACCTATCATCATTATCATCTATATATCTACATGTGCCTGTCTGTCCATCTATCATCTATCAATCATTTATTTTAACTATTATCTACCTCATTTATCATCTAATATTACCTATCTATCATTTATCTATATAACCTTGTATGTTTGGCTGACTGTGACTTACCTCCGCTCTATTCTTTAAGTTGTGTAACCTTAGGCCATTTGCTTATCCCCAACACCAAATTTTAGCTTTTCTCCTATGTGTGTTGCTTTGCAGTTGTTCAGAAAAACAAATGAGACATAGATAAGCACAAAGCTCTATGCTCAGGGTAAAGCAAACACTCATTTAAGAGTGGCTATGAATGTTTAAAACTGCTGTAAAGCTGGTCACAATGTCACTCACCTTTAAATTGCAGAGGCAGGACTCCAGTAATGCACAATTATTATGTGTCAATTAAAAATAAAATGCCCTATATTAAATACCCTTTCCATTACATTAGTATACTTCTCTACTTGGGAGTCAGTACAAGATTTATAATACTTTATTTTATTTTGAATAGTTTTTATATAATCCTGAAACAATTTTGCTAATAGCTAAGGTAAATACTTGAGCACTCCCTGTCCATGAAAGAAAATGAAAACCAAAATGTAAAAAAAGACAAAAGCACTTCAGATTGATAGAAGCCACACCAGGTCTTTTTCAAGCCCCAGGTTAGCATCCCATATGGCTTAAGGAAGTGAGCAGTGACCTGAGTAGCTGTGTGTCTAATTTTAAATAAAATTAAGATTTTCAGAAGAGGATGCTTTGGTTAATGCTCTTGGTTAACAGATAAGTGGGATTTTGCTTATCTGGACCATGCATATTCAAAGCAAGTGTGAAAGCTTAGAATTAAAAAGCTCAGAAGACAAATTGCTGGCTGAGCTTAGACTATCTGGTCAACCTTGAAGCCAGATTCAGGCACCACCCATCTTCACATCTCTATACATCTGGCTCACCCTTCTGTGATGCTCAGTGGTGTCAGAGATAGGATCTATTTTTTTTTCTCATACCCGATCTCTCCTTTCTCTCCTCTTCTCTCTCAGCACAGGTCTTGTGTAGCTCCCATCAGGGTAGGTGACATTGTGGCCGGCTGAGCCTCTGACTTCACTCAGTCAGCCCTCAAAGGACAGGTCCCTCAGTCAGCAATTGTGGAGGCATGGGACAGCATGACAAGGCTTCTGCTGAGAGTCCCTGGAAATAGGCACAGTTTGGATTCCAACAGTGTTTGTTGGAAATCGGATCTCTGTGAACTAGAGCATGCAGCTGTAATGTGAAGGCCTCCAGAGTGGCATGTGGCATTATGTAGGGGTCACACTGTCCTAGTCTTATGGCATCGCTTCATTTGGATGGTGGACTAGAGACTATCTCATTAAGTGTGCAAATGAGATCATGCTAAGTAGCTTGAGTATTTGGAAGAGAACGATTCCATTGCAAAATAACCTTAGAGAATGGGTCAGACAGAAATGTAGGAAGGCTAGATATGGGTTTATATATATGCACAGGTAGAGGCAAATACAATAAAGTGAGGGGAGAGAGAGACAGAGAGATATATAGATAGATAGATAGATAGATAGATAGATAGATAGATAGAGAGTCATTCAGTCACTGGGATCATGATATCCACTGTGTCTAGTGACACTTCGCCCAGGGTAATCACTACATAAATGTGAGTTTAATTATATTAACCTCACATTCAGTCAAATGATCAGGCCTCCTCTTTCAGTTTCCTGGTCCACAAAGTCATTCAAAGTTAAGACACTAACATAAACTTTGTAATTTCCAGCTATTCTTAGCACTTGGTGCTCCAGTTGCTTCAAAAATAATAACCACCTGCAAACAAAATCAATCAATCTCTCCCAGAAAAAAAAAAGTCCAAAGTACAACCAGGGAGTGCAAGCCGGCGCTCTTCTGTTTCACTTCCTGTTGCCTGCTAATGATGGAGCTGCAAGAGATGGTGATGTGGGCTGGAGAGACGGCTCAGCGGTTAAGGCACTTGCCTCTAGTGCCTAAGGCCCTGGGTTCAATTCCCCAGTATCCTCATAAGCCAGACCCACAAGGTGGTGGCCCTGGTGCATATTCTCTCTCTCTCTCTCTCTCTCTCTCTCTCTCTCTCTCTCTCTCTCTCTCTCTCACTCTGCTTGAAAATGAATAAATAAAATATTAAAAAGAGATGGTGATGCGGTTTTTCATTTAGATCTGGAGATAGATTGTCTGCTTCCCATTTTCTGTTGACAAAAAGTTGCTCCACTCACAAGAAAACTCTGAGCCTTCTTGGTCCTCCTCATGCTGTGAGCACTGGGACAGACAGAAATATTTGCATTATTGATTTGTGAGGTGTTTCCAGTGGAGAGATGATAAGGAGTCATGGTCAGCTATCACAGGACTGGGTCTGAGTGGAAAAGCATCTTGTTCATGGGAACCCTGGACATAGGACCAGAGAGGACATAGCTATTCAAGGAGTGGCCTACACTGCCCCTCTCTGGAATATACATTTTATGTTCACATTGAGTTCTGGAAGTTACTTTGCCCTGTAACCTCTTGATACTATCTCCAGCAGTTATTTCTCTCCTTATTCCACTCTGCTTCCATTCCTATGTTTTCCTTTAGCATGCCACACTTATTCCTTTATTTATTTAGATTTTAATAATATGTTACCCAAGCTCGAGAGTTTACTAACTGGAAAATTTTTTATCACTTTTTTAATATATTTTTTATTGTCCATAATGAGTTACATTGTTTAGTGGGCCAAAAATGAGTTGTTATCCCCAATTCCTCATTTTTTATCACTTTCTTGAAGAATTTTTCTTAGTGTCTTTACAGGTGATCTTATTATTTTCCATAATTAGGTTAAATTTAGAGGAAAATGAGAACTGATAACTCTTAATAGACCTAGGTGAAATTCCAAATGAATTCTTTCCCCTGCTGGTCTTGGACTTAATCTATCTTTCTGTTCATTCCATTCAGGTCTCATGGGCCCATGGGCCTTGCTTCTGTCACATTGTGGCTTCATGGGGTTCTTCTGGGGTTCTTTCTACCTGGAAAGTTCTTAAGTGGTCTTAGGAGCCACTTCCTCACACCACCTACCCTTCTATGCTGCATGGCATCTTGTTTTCTGTGATTTTACTTTCGGAAAGCATATCTCTACCAAATTCACCTTCTTTCTACTTGTCCTTAGCCTGCCTACAACATACGTCTTCTGGAAGCAGGTGTGTTGTTGATCTCCAAGCGTTAGGTGTCCCACAGGCTGTTTATGGTATGAACGGATGAAGTACTGCTTAGGGAGAATCAGATGCTGCGCCTTGCACTGGTCTCCAAGCACTCACCTGTGTAAAGACTCTCCAAGCAGACACAACTATGTAGTTGTTTTCCACCTTATTTGACCACAGAACACTTTTTTATGGGTGTGTGAGAGATAGCTGTTCCCTGAAAACAACTTTAGAAGCACGTTGTATACTGAACATTGTGCACTGAACAATGGCCATTTGTACACATTATGGTAAGTGGTGTGTGAGTGACCCAAAATGTACTCTGCCTTTTGAAAGGAATGCTATTCTCACTCTTTGGAACTAAGATATTGAAGCCTCTTGCTATGGTGAAAATGTTCTCTAAGGTGGAGCAAAACCATCATGGGTCCTTCTTGGCCATTTTTCTCTGCATGGATGAGTGTCTGTGTAGCTGGCCATCTTACAGAAGGCTGTCTCTGAGAAATGGAAGGAGAAATGTTGTGACTGAGAGGGGGAGGGGATGAATCAAGGACTGGAGAAGCCTGGAGTGGATCTGTGAGAATGGAACATGGGATAGGAAGTCCTTGAAGAAGTGACTCAGGAGGGGAGAAAGAGGACACTGTGGAGGTAAATGCCCATTCCACAGCTTTGAGCTTTCATCAGATCTACTCCCGTTATGACTTCAGACAAAGGCTTGGTTTTCCACTAGGTTGTGCTTAGCCCTGGAGATCTTCTACCTGGATGCCGTTTTGCAGCAAAGCAGCATTGAGGGCCAGCTTCCTGCCTTTGGATTAAAGTTTCATTAAGTAATTTTAGAAGTGTCCCCTGAGCTCTAGGTTGCAAGTAATAGGGACAAAAATGTAAAATAATGTTTGTGATTATTTGTTCTTCTAAGGTATTCCCTTAGGCAATACATTGAAACATCATTATGCTTTATATGTAACTTTTTTGTGTTTGTATGTGGTATGCGTGCATGTGTGTGGCATGCATTCATGTGTGTGGTATGAATGCATGCATGTGTGGTATGTGCGCATGTGTGTGGGATGCGTGCATGTGTGTGAGGCATGTCTGCATGTGTATACCACACACACATGCATGCATTCCCCCAAGTATTTCTAGATGCTTGATTAAATGCTTGGGGCCCTGGGGCCACTGACAAATATCCTATATTACACAAAAAGGCCTTTTTGTTACTTCATATTTTACCTTATGATTATATATAGATATAAAACTTAAACCTTGAAGCAATGCTAAAGTGTGAAAGTCAGATGCCAGATTTATTTCTCAGGATTCTAAAGTGGCCACATAAAATGCTTTTATTAGACAGTTACTTCAATTTCTAATTGAAGTTAAAAGAATCTTCTGGTGATCAGAAACCCCTGCAATAATATTTCATGATGCTTTCCTTTTTACTAGACTATAACCTGCAGAGACTGATTTCTATGGAACATTGTGGTGATAATTATGGATTTTATGGCTCTTATTCCAAAGCCATGAATTTCATAGTTCATTCTGTAGATCTCACAAATTCAACTCTCTTCCCAAGGTGAAGGAAACATAGAGTAAGACTCGCTTGTCTGAAGTCATTACCATTTTAGAGCAAATGGAAACCCAGATAAGCTTGTGAGAATTTCAACATCTTTATAAGTGATTTTTATGTGTGTATGACAGTATTTTAATTGTTCTTCAGCATACCATGTGTCATTCTTGTCATCTCCCCTACTTTCTTATTTTATTTTATTTTATTTTTTTTATTGTCCATAATGAGTTACATTCTTTAGTGGGCACACAGTGAGTTGTTATCCCCAATTCCCTGATGCCCCCTTCCCCCATCCCCAATCAGCTGGATATCCTCCTCCGTGGGTCATCTGGATCAGTCCTTGTGACAGGGGACCATGGATAGCCTAGTATTCAGCCAGGTTCTCCTGGCCCTAGTATGTTGTTACTGAGGGGTGCCATGCCTCTGGATAGTCTCGCCCACCACGGCTCTCACAATCTTTCCACCCCCTCTTCCACTCAGTTCCCTGAGTTGTGGTTGGTGAGTAATAAGGCTGCTTTATTGTTGAGAACTTAGGGGTCTTTGTGTCGAAAATCGTTGGTTTCTGCCTCACTGGCTTATCCTGTGTTGATTGAATGGCTGTGGCTGTGGGTCCCTTGTTCATCCCATCATTCTCTGCGGGGTTCCATATGGATCCTCCACGATATGACTGAGGTGGCTCCTCTCTTGCCAGGATCTCAGCTATCTGCCTGTGGTCAGTTGGTAGGGTTAGATGGGCCCCAGCTCTCTCGCTGCACCCTGAAAAATACAAACACAATCTCCATCTGAGAGTGAGATCAGTGTAGGTTAACAAATATACACAATTCTGGATTACCTAGATTCTATTTTTAGTAGCCTCCCCGTCAATCGCTCCCATAGTGCATCTTTTCTTGGGAGCCCAAGAGTACGGGATCGGGTGCCTATCGCCCTGAATCCCAAGTTCCAGACAAGGGCTCCCCATCACTAAGTGGAAAATTTAGCTGAATTTGAAAGCTGTTGATTGTCTCCCCCAGGATCTCCCCTACTTTCTTTCAACTCTCCTGTTCTAAATATTTGTGCCAAGGAGCCTTTCTGCCCTGGGTCTGCCTTCAGGCTACCTTCTTCTTGGCCACTGCCAGGGAGCCCTGCCCTTCTCATTTCTCTTTTTTCTTTGTTCTCTTTGACCACCATGTTAGCTTTCTAGATGTTTGGGCTTATGCCAGAAAAGTATGCATTCTGGAACTTATCCTCAAATTGTATAAATTTTGCTAGGGGCTTTCTGAAGGGTAGATGCCATCATTGAGACCTAAAATCAAGCACTCCCAACATTTCTACCACTGACAATCTTAGGTCATTTTCTTCACGTGACCTAAAATTTTGTAAGAATTTTGTCCAATGAACACAGAGAACCAAGGATGTATTTTTCTCACCTAGGAGTGCTTCTGTGGAAGCGGAAGTGAGTGTCAATACACTGAACCTCAATCATGAATGACAATCACAGGGGAGGGAACACTTTTTGTGTTTGATCCTGAGTCTTGCATTTCCAAGACTATAGAAGCCTAGAAGGAACTCAGGATCCCAGGTTAAGAAAATCATTTAAACTATTGGAAAGACTCTTGAGAAGTTTGCAGAGGTGGTTTTATCTTAGGCGTATAGGGAGACTTTTAAGGGCAATGGGATTTGATCTCCCTCTAGTTCAACTCTGTTAGCAACTGCCAGGAGGGGCTTTTCTCACTCCAGAGCATGCTTAGTACCACACATGTGAACATCGTTCTTACAGAGATTAAGAAGGGGAATTCCCAACAGATAACTTTTCATGGATGATTTACAGTATGAACATAATGTTTATTCTTCTTCAAAGTTCACAAATAATTGAGCTTAATCAGAGTTTAGTCCCAAAGAGGTTCGAAAAGATATGCTAAATGTCAAGGATTGAGTGATTAAGAAAAGACAAATGCCAGGTCTTCTTTTCCACCATTTTCACCAAAAGATGGTTTTATCAGCTGCTTTTCTCAGCAGGGGAAATCCTTCATTACACAAGCTGTGTTTATTACAGAGAGCTGACCTTTCTATGAAGAAATAAAGGAACTCTGCTCGGCGTGGTGGTTGAAGAGAAGAGAAGAGGAGAGAGAGAGAGAGAGAGAGAGAGAGAGAGAGAGAGAGAGAGAGAGAGAGAGAGAGAGAGAGAGAGAGAGAGAGAGAGAGAATATGATTGGATGAAGGAAAAGATGGGAAATCAACCAAAGCTGAAGTAGAGAACTAAGTGGTCACAAGATGAATCTGTGGGAGAGCTGTGTTGACAGACATTGCAAATCGGCTGTCAGCTTTCCTTGATAAAATCACAGTAACACTAAAAACCAAAGTGTGGAGGGGAATTAAATGTTTGTTATGCTGTACAATGCTGTGCTGGGAGTGAGAAAGAAAGTTGTTTGAGAATGAAAGTCATTGTCAAAGAAGAAAGTAATAGTTCTACATATTTACTTTTTTGAAAACAATTGAGCTAGCAAATTTTATTTTAAGTAATCACCTTGTGATGGTTAGGTTTTGTTGTCAACTTGGATCTTTTTAATTATCTTGGGTAGGTCTCTGATGATGTTTATAGGAAGGCAGCCCCTCAGCAAGGGGCAGAATGTAAAGAAGCTCAAAGAAGCTAGAAGTAAACATCCTTTCCTGTGTGGGCAGTGCAGGAAGGAAATTCCAGAGACTCAGGAAGCCATTAAGTCTGGGGAAGGGTTGTAAGACCCCACCCTAAGGCTATATAAAGGGGAAGAAGTTCTCTCCTTGGCTCTCCTGCCTGTTCCCTGTTCTGTGTGTGTGGTGTAGGTGATGGGTTTTTCTCTCTGCTTGGACCTGTGAAAGAGGGCCAGGCTCTTTCGCTGTTACGGACCTTCCCCTCAATCTGTAGTTTCAATAAATCCTTTCCTCCCCCAAATTGTGCCTGGTTTGGAGATTCATCCCAGTGGCATGTGGCTGACTACAACACACCTCATCTTAGGACAATCTTATATATACACAAAAATTACAAAGACAGAGTTTATATGAGTCAATTTCCTATTACTAACATCTTAGATCAGCAGAGTATATTTATCACAATTGATAAACCAAAAATTAATACATGGTTATGAAATGTAATTCAAACTTCATCCAGATATCTGACTTTCTTTTTCTTTCTTTGAGGTAGTGTCTTCTTATTCTAGCTCAGGCTGACCTGGAATTCACTTTACAGTCTCAAGGTGGCCTCAAAATTATAGCACTCTACAAGTAGTTATTTGGTGGGAAAAATTTTCAAGTGTGTGGAAAAATGAAAAGTAAAACATAGATATCCTGTTTTCTTCTGGAGCAATACTATAGAGCTGTGACAATGAATTGGCTAGGACAATAAATCACTGCCATTTCTGTGTCTGGTGTCACAGCTGGATGAGTTCTCAAACTTTTACATGTTTCACAATCACCTGCATGGTTTGTTAAAAGGCAATTGTTTGGTCCCATGTTAAGCATTTGATGCATGGTGTGTGAGAATATCCATTTCTGTAGACGTTCTGGGTCATGTTTCAGCTGCTGGTTCGGTCATACTTTGAGATGCATAGACTGTCAGCCACCAATCCATTTGATGGGCAATTTTGTCCTTTTGTTGGGAGGAGAAATTTTGCTAAGTTCACTGATTATACACAAAGTGAAGGTTAAGTTGAATGTGTCCAGGAAGTGACATGCTTCTAGCACTTTCTTCCTGGCCAACAGGCTTCCCTTTTGTAGCCATCGTAGAACATGACAGAAGGACCAATAATAATGAAAGCCAGCTTTGAAATCTACTGAGGAGACCTTGGCTCCAAGAAGCTCACTATAATGGTCTTCAATCTGACCTGTGGTCATGGTAAGGCCAGTTTTAGAATGTGTTGGTTGCTGAATACATATGCTGACTAGCATCAGAACTTATCCCAGTTTTGAAAATCTGTGGCAGAGCCGGCTTGTTCAGACTGGGTGTATGGAGTTTATATCTCCGAGTTTGAATTTCACTACACACAATTTAGTTCTGTGGAGCCACATTTCATTCTGTAATTGAGCACCTGAATAAATGTGTTTCTGCATCAAACTAAACAAGTAAATGAAAACACCTCTGGGGTAAAAGGAATTGAATGGTTGCTACCCTTCAGTGCCAGGAACCCAATAAAACCCCTGACTTTCTATTGCGTGTATCCAACCAGCAAGGTGCAAATCAACCATCACATTTTTTCCTCTGCTGGGAAAGAGGTGGGCATTCCTGTGTAATCAGAAGTTCGGTACAAGGGAAACAGCCAGCTGCTTTTCCAAAGCCATAATTCTTGTAGGAAAATGAGAGAAAAAAATAGCTTCTGAAATAGAGCTAACCAAAACAAAACAGGTGCACAAATAACCATAGCTGATTAGCCATGGAAGAGAGAACTGAGCCAACTCATCTAATCTCCTTATGTTCTAGAGAAGAGAGCCTCAGAGAGGTTCATTGCTCTGCTGGAGACATTGCACTGAATAGTGCAGATCCCAAGCTGGAATTTAGGTCTTCTGTGCTATTTTCATGTTGCCTTATATCTGGTGATGAAACTCATATGCTTGGTTATGTTCAGTCATGGGTGAACCAAAATCAATTATATCTCTCAGAGATTTCATTCATTGTCCTGAGGGAGAAGCATATCTAGGTTATCCTGGCAGTCGAAAGCAGGGAGACCTGTGGAAATCTCACTTTTACCTTCTCGGATCTGATTTGAGAGTCACATTTTAAGACTTTCAGAAAAACCAGTGTCAGTGTGGGCAAAGGAAATGCCGGCATTGGAATTGTTTTTGCCCATCATATTACTATCTGTACTCTCATGGATCTCTGATTTTCTTTTCTTTTCTTTTTCTTTTTGGATTTTTGAGGTAGGATCTCACTCTAGGCCAGGCTGACCTGAAATTTCACTATGTAGTCTCAGTAGGGCCTTGAGCACATGGTGATCCTCCTACTTCTGCCTCCTGAGTGCTGGGATTAAAGACGGGCAGCACCACCATGTCTGACCCTCAGATTAATTTTTAAATTTAACATATAGCATAATTTCAGCAGTCTTATCAAACTCTTTGACTGCAAAGATGAGATACTTAGATTGGCAGGTGTTAAAAGAAGGTTATTAAGAGAATATAAGAGTGTGTGCTATTTAAGGACAATGAATGAATGATATGCCACCAAGCCTCAAGGGGATTAGAACCAAAGAGCTCTCAGAGAGAGGCCTGGTAGTCAGTAAGCAAATCAATGAATATTTACCAAATACCTACTATAGACCAAGTACTTGGGAACACAGAAACAAAACTATCAAAGTCATTGCTCCCGAGAACCAACGTTCCAATGGGAGAATTTACACAGTAAACATGCAAATGGAGTGATGAATTGATCTTAAACACTAGAAGGTTCTATGAAATCAAATAGAGACGTGATGAGGAAGGGGTCTTCTTTGGCTGAGGTGTTTAGGGAGCACTTTCTGAAGTGACTGCTCTTTTTAAATGTTTTAAAAGTACTTTATTTGAGAGAGGAAGAGAGAAAGAGAGAAGAGAGAGAGATAGAGAGAGAAGCAGATGGAGAATGGGCAATGGGCACAACAGGGCCTCTTAGCCACTGCAAACAAACTCCAGACGCATGTGCTACCTTGTGAATCTGGCTTTATGTGGGTACCGGGGAATCGAACCTGGGTCCTTAGGTTTTGTAGGCGAGTGCCTTAACCACTGAGCCATCTCTCCAGCCCTGGAGTGACTTTTGATTCTAAAGGAAGGCTGGCATGTGATGTGAAGACATCTGCAACCAGAAGGGATAGTGAGGACAATGGTTCTGAAGTGAAGCTTTCAAACATAACCAGGATGGCCACAAGGATGGCACGGCCCAAAGGCAGCAAGTGAAGTGTGCCAAGGGGTCTAATCCAAAGGAGTGAGTAGACAACAGATCAGGCAACATCTTCTAGATCTTGGTAACAAGTGTGTCTTTTAATTTGGAGTCTGTGGGAATTCAGTAAAAATGCTAAATGAGATAGCAACTGGTTGTTACTTTTGAAAGAATGGACTATTGTGTGAGAATTGATGCAATCATTTAGAAGGAAATGATTACGAGATGATGGTGAAGTGGATACATATTGGTCAGGTTCAGGATGCATTTGGAAGGTAGAGTTCATAAGACTTACTATTGTATTAGATGTGGTGTAGGAATGTGGAGAGGGGTTCTAAGAGTTTTATCTGGGGCAAGTGAGACATTCATGCCATTTATTGAGAAGACATAGACTAGGAAGGTGGGGACTAGAAAATCTAAACACTTGCTGGCCAAAGCAAGGACAAGACCATTCGTAAACAGTTATGGGAAGATGCTGAACGGGGATTAATTTGAACTGAGGATTCACCAGAACACATTAGAAGTCAGGGGATTGGAGGAATCGATCTAGAATTGTGATCAATCCAAGTCTGAACCTTGTAGAGGAAAATCCAGTAAGGGAGAAAAATGGGGGTCTTGAGAAGAAATCTGCCTGAGAAGTCAGGTAGCTCAGGACATCTGCAGTCACCTGGGCCTTTAGTTTCAATGAAGCACTGGGCACAAAAGCATTTGGGTCAAGGGGAAAATAGGAGGCAAGGGAGTGGAGACACTGGATAGACAAGTCCTTAAAGAAATGACTGTGCAGAGGCTGGCAGTCCCTGGTGGAGGACTGGCATTGAGGAAGGGCTTCCTAAGGCAGGTTTGAACACCAGTGTGCATGAGGCAGCTAGTGATTTTTGTCACCTTGTATAACCATGCAGCCTGGGTCTAGCCCTTTACTCTGAGCTATTCTAAAGAAGACAGCATGGACTGGACACTGTTTTCCGTTCCAGTGGCTGCTGTAAGAAATTAACTCAGATATAGTGGCTTAAAACAATGGACATTTACACTATCACAGTTTTGGAGAATATAAGTTCAAAATTTAGGAGCTTGCCAAAGCTGTATTCTCTTGTGATGCTCTTGGGTAGAAATCAAGTAAGTTTATTTCTTTTTTTTTTTTAAAAAAAATATTTATTGTAAGGAGAGAGAGAGAGAGAGAGAGAGAGAGAGAGAGAGAGAGAGAGAGAGAGAGAGAGAGAATGAATATGGGCACACTCGTGCCTCCAGTTATTGCAAACGAACTCCAGATGCATGCGCCACTTGGTGCATCTGGCTTTATGTGGGTACTGGGTAATCAAACACTGGTCATTAGGCTTTACAAGCAAATGCCCTAACCGATGAGCCATCTATCCAGCCCAGAAATCAAGTTTCTTCCCTCTTTCAGCTCATGGCGGTTGCAAGTATGCCTCATATTCATTGGCTTGTGGCTGCATCTCTTCAGTGACTTTGTGTTCCCATCACCCACTCTGTCCCGTAAACCCCTGTCAAATAACGGTATATGTAATTTCATTTAGGGCCCACTTGTATAGTCGAGAGAGATCCTTAAGATCTTTAATGTAAGCATTCTTTACCACACAAGATAATAGTGATTATTTTCCATGTAGGGTGATAGGCACAGGTTCTAGGAATTAGGATGCAGACATCTATCTCTCTTTTGGGGATCGCTATTCAGCACACTATTGATGGGTGCTTGAAAATTTCAAGATATTTTTCCAGAGCTTCCCCTTGCGATACATTTTATTAGAAAACAGATCTGGGGCAAAGGTTGCAAGTATTGGATTCAAGGTTTTTTTTTCTTTCATCAAAAGGATTTTGGTAACTTACATGTACTGATTCCTGGTACTTCTGAGAAATCACTCTAATTGACACCAACCTGGTTATGAGATTTAAGGATGCGCTTAAACCAATTCTGTTTTCTTGTTGTTGGATGTACATATAGCAAAGAAGCAGCAAAAAACTGGAATAAAAATCAATTACATAGGTATTTTTCCATCTAATCTAGGCTTTGTGCAGCCAAACAATTTATTAAAGAAGAAGTCTGGTTTTACCTTACTGTCATTTCTTGTCAATCAAAATAAACAAAGAAAAAGGTATAAAGATAGAAAGTAGTTTCTGGGCTTCGGGAAGGATAAGAAAAATACTTGAAGTGTTATGAAGGTAGTTGGAGTTATTTCCTCTGCTACTCTGTGTGTTCTCTGTGGAATTCTCTCATCAGGCCTTCTTGACTGATGAAAGCAGTTACATTGCTGTCCTTGAGTTGACCTTCCAGGAGGAAAAGCTCCTCTTAGATAGTTATTCTTGTCAGGCCTTTTTACCCTGTAGTCCTCCAACCCTTGCCCCAACTAGCAAATTAGAAAGGAGGAATTACTCTAAGTGTCTGTCAATAACGTGCTCTTCTGGGATGTCTGAAAGTTGCAGTTATCTCCTTTGAGAAACGGTAAGCCGGGCTTTTGTTTCTCAGTCTGTGGGGTATTCTCTGGTATCTACAATGACTAAGTCTGTCTCTCTTCCCCTGTTCTCCTTTGTGGGAAGGTGGATGGCTTTTCAAATTACACAGAGGAGGAAGAGGGTGGGGAGACTCCCCTGGGCTTTTTAATCAGTTGAGTTCATGGTGCATTTCCACCTAGGAGCAGTTTCAAGGTCTGCTGGCAGGAATGTGTGGGCCACACCTACCACCACCCTCCTCTGTTTAGAACCACCAGTTTGTGGTGGAGTCATTTGGGATGGATTAGAGAGAAGCTTATCTACCTTCCACAGAGTCCAGTGGAGAGGATCTATATGAATGAAACAACAGGAAATTATATCCCTTGAGAGGGCAGATGTTCTTAGCATTCAGATAGACAACCGAGTCTTCCATACCTCATCTCCAGACTTGAAATGGATCCTTTGCAGAAACTCAAGACAAGGTGACAGCGATATTTTCTATGTGTAGTCAAGTATATTGTTTCTCTAGCAGAGTTGCATAACATGGTGCTGACTGCCTAAACTTGAAAAAGATTTATGATCTGAGACTTTTAAATTTATCCTCAGCTTTCTCTTTGTTACACATGTTACTTAATATTTTCTCTTTGAATTTATTTTCTGTGTCTTTAACTGTTTGCACATTCCCCCCTCTCTGCCCCCAAATCTTTATTTGCCACTATAGTCTTATGCTGTAGAGGTCTGGCAGTGCTTTGGTATAGTACAAATGCCATCTATAGGTGAGATGCAGTCACTTTTATTTTTTAAAAAGTGAGTGTCATAGTCAGCCACATGCTGCTGGGATGAATCTCCAAACTAGGCACAGTTATGGAAGGAAAAGATTTACTAAAAGTACTGATCCAGGGGAAGTTCTGTAACAGTGAAAGAGGCTGGCCCCCTTTCACAGGTCCAAGCAGCGAGAGAAAAACCCATCACCAACAACACCCACACAAAAGCAAAACAGGCAGGAGGGCCAAGGGAGAGAAATTTCCGTCCTTTTTATTATAGCCTTTGGGCGGGGTCTTGCATCCCTATCCCAGACTTGTTGGCTTCCTGAGTCTCTGGAATTTCCTTCCTGAGCTTCCCTTCCAGGAAGGGATGTTCATTTCTAGCTTCCCTTAAGCTTCCTTGCATCTTGCCCCTACTGAGAGGGCTACCTTCCTGGAAACAACATCAGAGACCCACCCAAGATACTTAAAAAATGTCAAGTTGACAACGAAACCTAACCAGCACAGTATGTCATGGAAAAGTTGCTGACTTCTTGTGATGAAAAATTTTGTGTCTTAACCAGGTTATGAGGTACCCAAACATCTGGTCAAGTATTCTTTCAGAGTGTGTTTGTGAGAGTGTTTCTCAATGAGGGTAAAATTTGAATGTGTACATTTAGTAAAGCAGGTTGCTCTCTCTAATATATGTGGGCCTCATCTGATGTGCTGAAAGGTAAATCAAATATAAGGCCAAGAAAGAACTCTAGCTCTTTGCCTGGCCATGTATAAATTGGGGTACCATTCGTCTCTGAACTTTGGACTCAGACCAACATGAACCACAACTTTATTGTTAAATCTCATTGATTTCTATTTTGCCAACTGCAGATCAGGAAACTTCTCAGCTTGCACAATTGCATGAGTGAATTCTATCTCTCATTCTCTCATTCTCTCTCTCTCTCTTCTCTTTCTGAAACACACATAGTTGTCATCTTGTGAGAAAAATAGGTCAGGGACATTTATTTGTGCCTTAAAATATTACCTCTTAAAGACTTAAAGACTTGTGCTATTGTGGGTGTTAAATGTAAAATGCCCCCCATAGACTCATGTGTTCTCAACAGTTAGTGGTGCTGTTGGGGAAGGTTGTGGAATCTTTAGGAGCTGGGGCCTTGCTGGAGGACGTGTGTCACTGTGGGTGGGCCTTGAGACATTACAGTATAGTCCTGCTTGCCTTTCTACTTCTTCCCTGCTAACACACTGATGGGATCCAGTCTCAGGCCTTCTATGCCTTTGCACTGTAATAGACTTCCTTTCAAAACCATAAGCTGAAAATAAACTCTTTCCTTCCCTAAGCTACTTCTGATTTGATATTTTGTTGCAGTGACAAGAAAACAACTGATAAAGGGAGCATGTTCATCGGAGTAAACTCTAAGGAATTTCTATTGGCTAAGGATATTTGAACATAAAGACTGCCATAGGTTGAAATAATAAATATCTGTGAGCTCATAGTTACATTTCAAATAGATGAAAGTACGATATTGGAATTCTTTTACCTTAGTACATTTTTGAAAAGTTCCAGAGCAAAGAAGCCTTTAAAAAAGTGGACCCTCAGCTGAGGTGGCTCAGCAGTCAAAGGCACCTGTTTGAAAAGCCTGCTGCATCTCTCTTTGGGGACCCAATATTTTGGTTTCTGGTGCATTTTGCCCTGAGTCCTCAGTTCCAGTTAAGGACTCCCATCACTGAGTGGATTAGTTGGCTTAGTTAAAAGCTGTTGATTGCCCCCCCCAGGCTTTGGCTCCTCCATTGCACAAGAGCTCCTTTCTTGGTTTGCTGTTCTCTCCCAGTAGGAAGTGTGTTCAGCTTACTTATGGTTGCAGAATGCATTCTGTTTGTATTTTTCATAATGCAGTGAGAGAGATATGGCTCCTCCAACCCTACCAACTAACCGCAGGCCCATAGCCGACATCCGGGCAAGAGATGAGGAGAGTGGTGGGATAAGCAAGACACCCATTACCACAGCCAATCAGTCAACACAGGATAAGCCAGACAGGCAGACACCAACGATTTTCAACACAACCTAAAGCAGAAGTATAGAGACCCCCTGAGACCTCAACAATAAAGCAGCCTTAATACTCACCCACCTTGAATCAGGGAACTGAGTGGAAGAAGGGGTGGAAGGATTGTAAGAGCCATGGTGGAGGAGAATATCCAGAGACATTGCCCCCCTCATTAATAACATACAAAGGGCCGCTGGAAACGGGTTGACTCCTAGGCTATCCATAACCCTGTACCCCATGGACTGATTCAGGGAAGAGGGAATTTGGGGAACTGGGGATACCAACTCTGTCATGGTTTGATCCAGGTGTCCCCCACAAACAATTGAATGTGTTCTGATAGATCGATCCTCAGCTGATGGCAATTCGGGAATTAGAACCTCACTAGAGCTGTGTTGCTGGGGCGGGCTTATGGGGTTATAAGCCAGCTTCCCCTTGCCAGTATTTGGCACACCTTCCTGCCACTGTTTGCAGTGCTGTGGCAGAGGTGATGTCCAGCCCTCTGCTCATGCCATCGTTTTCCCTGCCAGAATGGAGTCTCCCCTC
>PVHP010003719.1:0-62003 GCA_004024765.1 Zapus hudsonius
TCTCTCTCTCTCTCTCTCTCTCTCTCTCTCTCTCTCTCTCTCTCTCTCTCTCTCTCTCTCTCTCCTCTATCCATACATGAAAATGTCAAAATAAAACCCATTATTTTGTTCGCTAGGTTTTTTTTTTCAAGAGAAAATGAGCTGGGCATGGTGGCACATGCCTTTCATCCCAGCACTTAGGAGGCAGTCAGAGGTAGGAAGATCACCATGAATTCAAGGCCAGCCTGGAACTACAGAATAAGTTCCAGATCAACCTTGGCTAGAGTGAGACCCTACCTTAAAAAGAAAGAGGGAGACAAAACAAAAAAACTGTAGGGATAAACAGGAACTCGGGATTGTTATGTTTGAGATGCATACTAAGATGTCCAGTAGAGATGTGGAATAAGACTAATTTCCAAGTCTGGATATCATGGGGAGGTCTTACCCAGAGACATCATTTTGTTTTTATTAGATGCTTCCTTAGTTTATTACAGCAATTGCTTATCCTAAGTAAGCAACAAAGTATTTAAATCTCACCTATGTAAAATACATATTACATTTCCTAGCAGGGGACAAGACTTGGTCAATATTTTTTCAGCAACATAGTTCTCAGATTTAGAGCTTTACTTAACCAAGCAGATGTTGTTCTTGACCCTGTCACAGAGAGGTGGACCTCATTAATGCCACAGCTTCTTGGTGGTCACCTGTTTAAAGCCATTACTACATTTCTTTCTTAAGTGTAACTTATACATACTACCCACCTCAATCACAGATCAGTATGCAAAGAAATACAGCAAACAGAAGTCTCCTGAAGTCATGTGTCTGAAGCAAAGCTCTGTGATGAATTAGAGCCTTCACTGCAGGACCAGCCAGCCTGGTTTCAAATCTAGCATCTACTGTAGCACCTGATGACTATGGATAGTTCACTTAACCGCTTCATAAAATGAAAGTATAAAATCTCTCTCTTTACATTTTCTCCCTCTCTCTTTTTTAGTGACCCCAAAGCATTTATTCAGGGCATATTATGCTGGTGTTCCCACACATATGGCTATGTTCCAACCAATTAAACAATCCACAACTTCCTAAACTTATTGCATAAGAGACATCCCGGGTCCATAGGATCTGATCCATTACTCTTTCTTTTTTATATTAATTTATTTATTATTAATAAGTAGCAACTGTGTGTAAGTCTTGTGTTGGTACCCCCCATTTCCCTGCCCCTATTCCACTGAGGACCCTCCTCAATGGGATTTCCAGAATGTTCTGTGGGATGGAGGGCTATGAGTTGTGAAAGCAGCAGACTGTTTTTATTTTGGGGAGGGGAAGAGATCAAGAGGGTAATATCTCTGGATATTTCCCCCCCCCTACCATAGCTCTTACAATCTTTCAACCCACTCTGCCACAAAGTTTCCTGAGCCATGGTGGGTGAGTTTTAAGTCTGCTTTAGCGTTGAGGACTTAAGAGTCTCTGGTTTTCTACTTTGGAATGTTTAGAGATTCCTGGGAGTCTGTCACCATTACCCTTGTGTAGGTTGTTGGGCTTGCTGTGGAAGCAGCACTCTTGCTCATCTCACCACTTCCTCTGTGATTTCACCTGGGCCCTAGATGATGTGCTAGGGGTGGTTCATCTCCTGCCTGGGTGTCAGCTATTATTTCAGATCTTGTTGGTAGAATTGGGATGTCCACAGTTGGAGACATCAATTTGGAACTCATCAGAATATAAGTATAATAACTTAAGTCCAGAAGACTGGATTTGATCCCATGGAAGAAATTTATTTAGGGATCTTTAGATCATGCTAGATTTATAGTTTCATTATTTCAGTAGCAAAAAACATCTACTTTGTTTTATAAGCCTTCCTTTTCCAAATTAAGCTTCTTTAGCTCCCAGAGCTGTCAGGTGACCACTTAGTTTTCAGGTCTTTCAGTAATGACCATCATCTGGATAAATTACACTTCATCAATATCTTCTTCAAAACACTGAATCCAGGACTCAATAACATACTGGCATTCCAAAATTAACAAACACATGGTGCCCTCCCCCACCCCAAATCCATGTTTCAATTAGTTTAAAAATACCCAATAGCATCAGCATAAGGAATAGCATAGTGGGGGAAATCAATTTTACCCCTCATATGTATAAGTTATTATAATAATATTATTTTACCCAAGAGATCTACAATACAGCACAGCGGTTAGGTTGTAGTGTTAGGTAGCCACATAGGTATTATAAGGCTTGGAGGCTACTAGAGATGGACCCCTCCCTCATAATCAGTTTTTCCCCTCATTAAGATTTAAAACACCATCAGGGAGGAGGGTGGAGATATCAGGGCTGTGTTGAGGACTACTAAGAGCAAAGAAGCCATGAGTTAAGAGATATATTCTAAGATACACAAAACATTACAAAGACATACTATTGTCTCCTTTCTTAAGAGTTAATCCAACTGACTAGCCTGTCAGGAGACCTAGACCTGTCTAGGAGACCACCCCTCAGGAAAGCTGATTCACCTAGGGACATGCTAAGGAGAAAATTTACTTACAACTCCATAAGCCCCTCCTCCAAGGCAATTTCTTGCAACTGCTAATTGTCATTGCTCAGCCTCCCAGTTTTCTGAGTTCTAACTCAGAAAACATAATCTTTCCTTTTCCCCTTCTTTGGATCCTGGCACAAATACATCTTAACCATGTTTATTCCAACACTCTCAACTTTCTCACTTTTTTTTCATAAATCTACTCTGCTTTACTCACTTCTCATCATCCATGTACTTCATTCTTCATGGAAACAAGGACTCAATGGTAAGAAAATCTAAAACAGCAGTTCATGAACCAAACTGCCTGGGGTTAAATCCTGTGGCTTCTGTTGCTTTCCTCTAGACTCTGCTAACACACTACAGTCTGGGCTAGTTACTGAAACTTCACAGCCCTCAATTTCCTTACATATACAGTAGCAAGATGACACTATCTCAAAAAGAAAGTGGAAGGAGAGAACAAACACCACTAGATTGTCCTCTGAACTCCACAAACACACCATCAAATTGAAATTCCATAGTGTTACATTGTAGCAAAAAAATGTCCCTTTCTCATATTCCTGGTTACTTAGCAAAAATACTTAGGGTCACTTTATTTAAATTTCCATCTGTTAAAAAGAAAAAGAAAATTGGTACCAGGAGTAGGGATCATTGTGATGAACCTGACCTTGTGGTTTATGGTCTTTTGGAACTGTTTTAAGGGAGGCAGGAATATGGAATGATCTGATGCTTTGGATCAAAGAAGCCTTGAAGTATCGTAAGCAGACCTTGATGGGCCATTCTGGTAAGAGTTTAAAAGACCTAAATGCAAAGAGAAATACAGACTGTGAAAGTTTGGTCTAAGAGATTCCAGAGGGGGAAAAAGGACCTTGTCAGGTCTGGGCTAGAGGCTGTCTATGTTCTACCCATGTACTGATAACGTAAGCAAGATTAAATTTAAAAGTACCGGATTAGTGTATTTGACAAAACAAAGTAATGAGCCAAAAGATATGAAAGGTACAAAGTTTGACACAAAAAGAAATGTAAGCTAGTTTGAAGTTCCAGGAGGACAGTGGTTTTAGGACACTTGACCTGCTATTGCTAAAATTATTATCATCATTACAGACGGACCAACTGTTTTAAATGGGTACAATGGGAAATATTCCCTGAAGGCGAAACCTAACCCATCAAAGACTCAAGCTAGTAAGAATGCAAATTCTTTTGAAAGAGGGAGCCTAATGAAAGAATACTAAAGGAGGCTTCTGCTCTTCAAGACGAAATTTCATCCCCACCTGGATATACAAATTTGATAGCAATGTCTATCTGGAACTGGTTTGGGATGAATTACAAATGCAGGAAATAGGATCATAAAGAACAACTATGGTTCTAAGAGCTGCTAAAATGCAAGCTCATGGTCTCTGGTTGGAGGCCCTGTGAGTCCACTGCATGGAACTGGGAAAATGAATTGTGAGTTGCAATGGAGACTCAGGGATTTTAGAGATGTCAGAACTTCGAAATGGCTCCCAAGGAATGCTGCTCCCTCTGGCTTGAGGAGGCTCTACCAGGAAAGCAAGCAGCACAGTGGTGGGGTGGAATTGTGACTTCTGGAGCCATCACAAATCTCATATACCAGATGCAAAGCTATAGGATTTAATATTTGCACTGCTTGTGTTCTATCTTACATTGGTCCAGTCTCTCCTTTTTTTTAAAAAACATTCTTTACAGTCTTTCCTTCTTATGCCTTCTTTTTGCAATGAAAATATTTGCTCTGTGCCACTATGTGTGGGAAGTATGCTTTGATTTAACAAGGCTCACAATTAAGAACTTTTCTTTATTAGTTGTTTGGTTTTGTCTTCTTTCAAGACAGGGTCTCACTCTAGTCCAGTGTCATGGTTTGATCCAGGTGACCTCTACAAACAAATGAATGTGTTCCCAGTGACTGATCTTCAGCTGATTGCAGTTTGGGTTTTACAACCTTGCTGGAGCTGTGTTGTTGGGGGCGGGCTTATGGGGGTTATAAGCCAGCTTCCCCTTGCCAATGTTTGGCACACCTTCCTGCCACTGTTTGCAGTGCTGTGGCAGAGGTGATATCCACCCCACTGCTCATGCCATCATTTTCTCTGCCATGATAGAGTCTCCCCTTGAGTCCATAAGCCAAATAAACCCATGCCTCCACAAACCACTTTTGTTTGGGTTCTTTCTGTGCAGCAACTAGAAAGCTGACTACAACACCCAGGCTGACTTGGAATTCACTCTGAAGCCCCAGTCTGGCCTTGAACTCACAATGATCCTTTTACCTCAGCCTCGAGAGTGCTGCAATTAAAGGAGTTTGCCACAATACCTGACTCAACTTATTTTTCACTGGACACTAGAAAGGAACAGCTAATTACATACAGTTGGCAGTGGGACGGCCAGCTTCCAAGCTCTGCTGCTCAGCTCTGGAAGGTGGACAGAGGGCAGGTGGCAGGCAAGTTCTGTAACTATGAAAAAATGCAGTGACATCCAAAATCAAGGCCTCTCCCTATAAATAAACCCCAGGTTCCTGATGAGGGGAACATGGCTTTCTCTAAGCTATGGACAGGGGTCAGGAGGCACTCACTGATGGTTTTAACATGCCTTCTCACCAGAAGAAAGCAAGCTCTTGAAGGTCATAGAATTATCAACCTGCCTCCAAAACTCAGAAACGTTAACTCGTCTGAAGAGAAAATATTTGTCAAGCATTCTATTCAGATATGCTTGTTTTAGCAACTGCTACACTCTAAAATGGCAACTAACTCCTTTTACCTAAATATTTTTTTAATATTTTATTTATTCATTTTCAAGCAGAGAGATACAGAGAGAGAGAGAGAGAGAGAGAGAGAGAGAGAGAGAGAGAGAGAGAGAGCGCACCAGGGCCACCACCTTGTGGGTCTGGCTTATGTGGGTCCTGGGGAATTGAACCCAGGGCCTTAGGCACTGGAGGCAAGTGCCTTAACCGCTGAGCCATCTCTCCAGCCCTACCTAAATATTTTTTGAGCACCTAGTATGTACACGATTCCACTGAAGGTATCTTAAATCTATCAATAAAGTTTCAAAACAGGGCATGATGGTCCATAGCTCCAGTACTCACTTGGGAGACTGAGGCAGGAGAACATCAAGTTCAAGGCCAGACTGAGCTGTGTAGTAGATCCTGTCTCAAAAAAGAGAAAAGAAAAGAAAAAGACGCAGACCTCTGCCCTCACAGAATTTTACATACTAGTATGGGAGACAGAAAACAATGATGTGGTTAAGGTGAAGAAGGTGGTTGCCTGGTATAAGGAAGGCAATGAGGATGGAGGCCCATAAAAGAAGCTGAGGAACCCTGGAGTGCTGAGGACAGGCAGCAATTTTGCAGTGGTCAGAGCAGGCAGCCCCGAGAAGACACTGCATTACAGAATGTAGCTTGGACCAGCCTGCTATAAACTGAAACCTAAATTCACTCACTTGAAAACTCTGTACTGCTGCACTGCTTAAGTGCTCAAGTTATTTAATGTAAAATTTATAACCAAAGCTCTGGATTGAACCAATTACAACCTCTTCCAGCTTTGCACAACCAATACCCATGCTACAGACTCCCCCGGAGAAGTCCAGGTCTCAGCATGAATCATTGTCATTCTTTATGAAGAATCAGCAGTTCTAAGCCCCACATAAGATGCTGGTTAACAGAGAGGAGGGGAAAACATCCAGTGAGCTTCTTCCATTGATTTCTTTTAACCCAAACAAAGAGATTCTTCTAGTTACATGGTATATCATAATCACTTCATTTGTCTGACTGCTTTAAAACAGAACAATAGATTCAAGAAAAGGTGTTGACTTGCAGAAAATATAATCATTTTGCAGGGTTTTTTTGTTGTCTGTAGGGATGGTTACCCTTAGCAATACAACAAGCAGGGTCTCTAGACAAACTGCTCATGGAAAGTGTTCAGAAGCCTGCCGCTAGCTCTGGAGAGTTATTACACAGAGCAGTGTGGGAGGCCACCCCGTTCTTCAAACCTCACCACTCTGTCTGTCCCAGGCTGTTACGATTCACCTAGCTCTTTGGGTTATAACACTTTTCTCTTTTTAAGCAACATCATGAGTCAGGGCACACAAATTTAAAGGAATTTATTTGCAAGCAGCAAGAGAAAATGGGTACACCCAGACCTCTTTTTTTTATATCATTATTACTAATAATTATATTCATTGTATGAGCAAATCTTGTGACTCTGTCCCCATTTCCCTCCTCTGTGTCCCCTACCCACTGGGGTACTTTCTTGGTGCCCATTCTGTATCTGTCCATAGGATGGGGGTTATGAACTGCACCAGAGGTAGCCAGTTTTTCTTTTTCCCCCCTTTGTGTATTATTGCAGAGGGGGGCAAAAATAGCAATGTTGTCTCACTCTCCTTGGGAGATTCTGTTTGTATTTTTCAAAAGTCAGTGAGAGAGCCTGGGACAACTCAATTCCACCAACAAGACATGGGATGATGGCTGACATCCTGACAGGAGACAAACCACACCTAGCACAGGGCCCAAATGAAACCTATGAGAACGTGATGAGACAAACAGGAGATCAATCTCCACAGCAAGTCTGATAACCCATGAAAGATCAGTGGAGACAGACACCAACAATACCCATCACAACCCAGGGCAAAGGTACAGAGATACTTAAGATCTCAACAACAAAGCAGACTCAAAACTCACCCAATATGACTCAGGGAACTGAGTGGAAGAAGGGGTGGAAAGATTGTAAGACATCTTGTCACTGTAAATGAACTCCAGACACATGCACCACATTGTGCATCTGACTTTATGTGGGTACTGGGGAACTGAACCCAGGCTGGCAGACTTTATAAGCAAGTGCTTTTGGCTGCTGAGCCATATCCCCAGCCCATAAAGGAAAAATTTTGATAAAGTCCCTTTCTAGACAAAAATAGTCCACAGAATAGAGAACCAATACCTCCAGCCACAAAGCACTCATCCATCTACTCTCCCAAGTCCCCAACTTCGACTCAGCATGGCTTTGTCAAGACTTAGTTCAGATCACATGCAGGATATCACTCCAATATGGACACACAAAAACATTTCCAGAGAGGAAAGGATTTGCCCTCAAGGATAGATGGTGCATCAATTTAAATATAAGTGACGGTGGAATAGTTACATGGGGTCTATTACTAGAATAAGTTTGTCTGAAATGATACATAAGAAAAACAGACCAAAAGGTGATTACTTCTCAAGTAACACATATTCATATAATATACTGATATAAGTATATAAATTATTTACAAAGAATATAATTTTCAAACCAAAGTTAAAATGATTATTAAAGGTATATTTATAAAATAAGGGCTGGAGTGATGGCTCAGTGGTTAAAGGCACTTGCTTGCAAAGCCTGGTAGCCTGGGTTCAATTCCCCACTAGCCACGTAAAGCCAGATACACAAAGTGATGCCTGCATCTGGAGTTCATTAGCAGTACCCCAGTCTCTTCATTCATTCTATCTCTCCTGGCTAAAAAATAAATACTTTTTTAAAAATTAACTTCCAAAACATTTTAAAGGAATTTTGAATATTTCCTTCTTTGTACTTCTCACATTTTCTTCCTCCTCCGCCCCCCCAATTTTCCATCAATAAAATATATACCACACTGAAAATGTTCTATTAAAACATAGCTGTGAATCAGAAATCCTCAGTACCGTGTCCCTTTCTGACACTTATTGGGCAAAAAAGACAGAAAAATCACTTATTTAGCTCTCTATGCCTTTCCATCACCGGCCACGTGATGGGACTGACTGGATATTTTTTCACAACTTCATATTTTCTGTGTTGCTCTATCAGGTTTCTGAGTCTGCCCTGAGGCAGAGAGTATGTCCTAGGCACATGTCCCAAGGTGGCAGTTTACACAGTGCAGCTAACAAACAACCCATCAAAACTCAGCACACATGCTCCTGGCCTTACCGTTGAGTCTGCCGTCAGGAGCAGCATGTCAGCTAGCTCACTGGTCGAATTGCTCTCACCTAACAGCAACTTCAGATCTCTAGAAAGTCCCCTTCCTCTCCTGCCTGGCTCTGCTTCTCTAGCCCGAGTGCAATTTCTAATTGTGAAATTAGCCAGCTCTGCCCAAGTGAAGACTCAGGTCAATCTTGGCCAAAAGTGATTCTAGAGACTCATCCACATGCTGCCTGTTCTCTCCTCCTCCCACTGGCTTCTTTTTCTCTTTCCTCTTGTCCTGGATACATTAGTCAGGGTTCTCTAGAGGAAAAGAACTGATAAAATGAATTGTATTAAAAGGAATATTTGATTTATTGGATTCACTTAGTAGTCCACAATAGCAGTCTACAGGCTTGAGAGGCAAGGATCCTGGTAGCTTCTCAGTCCACATGGCTGGAACCCTCAGCAGTCCCCATCCAGCACTGAAGGCCTGAAGGCTTCCTGGAGAGCCACTGGTCTTTAGTCCACACTGGAAGGCTGAGGAAACCTGGTTCCAATGCCGACAGAAGATAGTCAAACAGGATAGATGCTCGTGCAAGTGAAGGCACTCACTTTGAGCAAGCAGCACCAGCATCCAGGTAGGAGGAAGAGAGACTTTTCTCCCAGAGCTTCCTTACATAAAGACTCTTCTGGGAGGGCTGTCATCTGGGGAAAGGACTTTCTCCTTCAGTTAATCTTTCCTGGAAGCAACCCCAGAGAACCAACCAAGGGGAATCAAGTTGACAACAGAACTTAATCATCACACCAGGCCTACAAAGAAATGTAACAAATCTTGCACAAGCTTAATCCTCTAGTTTCTTGAGAGTTCTTCTTGCCTTGGAGGGATACAGGAAATATCCCAATGGAAAAGGCAAACACCTACATCGATTCTCAGTCTTAGCTAAAGGGCCACTAGGAAAAAGACTGGGTTCCCTTTGAAGGCATTTTTCTAAAGCTGTTACAACCTTGTCCATGGGAAGGGCATATGAACGTGGAGTTGGGGTCTGAGGGAAGAGGAAGCTGGTATATAAACAGGCTTCTTGGCCACTGCAAACACACACCCTCTAACAGGTAATTAAGACATATCAGTTGTTTTTCACTTATGATTATTACCTCAATTATTTTCCTAATATATAACCAAGCCTGAATTACTCTACTACTAGAATCTAATGTTTTCTGCAACACAATAAAACCAAAGTAACTAATTTTTTTCTGGCCATAAAGACACCATACCCAAGACTACAGTAAGTCTAAGGAGGCTCTCTTGTCATGTTCCTGGCTTGGGCTTCTTTCTGATTTCATGATATCACCCCAAATGAGTTGTGTACTTTTTCTTATTCAAAGATATTTTCACTTCATTAACACAATTCTTTATTTTCTACTGCTTTGTTAGCACCAAGGAGAAATTCCAGACTTTAAAAGATTCAAATGACTTGTACCTAAATCAGACCTGGACTCTCTACTCTCCACATGACAATTTACATGTAATCTCCTAGAGTTTCTCTGCTTCCATAAAATGCAGGTGCCGCTGCCCATCAGGCCCAGGTTTGCCTCTCTGCACAAACAGTCTAAAACAGTTTTCCTGATCTGTTTCAACTTGAAGTGTTGTCAATATATGGATTGTCCTGCTTTCTAATTCAGTGAAAAATCTAGTTTTCCATTAGTCTCTGCCTTTCTAATTTTCGATACAGCTTTACTAAATGTAATTATTAAAGGCAGATTCAAGAAAGCAATTACAGAGCTACTGGTTTGTATCTCTGAAGTCTTAATAAGTGGCAAAAAGTTGTAACTTCACTGAGTATAAAATAAATTTTTCTATAGATTACACATATACGCCATTGAATTTATATAGGGAGAGACATATTTAAAACAGTATATTAAGCAGCCCTTCTTAAGTCACAAGTTTTAACTTCATTTAAAGTTTATCCACAGGCAGTGTGGAGCAAGAAAGCTGGTTCAGAAAGGCCACATTCTGTTCTTCAGGACTCTGATTCCATGGACCATCACTAACCTCTGTGCTAGCATGGTGACCCACACCAGCAGGGCAACACAACCCTAACGCCCAGCTTCAAGAGGCTTAAACAGTTAAACCCAGTGTGGTGACACACGCCTTTAATCTCAGCACTCAGGAGGCAGAGGTAGGAGGATCCCTGTGAGTTCAAGGCCAGCCTGGGCTAGAGTGAAACCCTACTCTGAAAACAAACAAACAAAAAAAAAAAACAGTTAAAAAAAAAGAGGCAATGTCACTAATTATAGACCAATATATTAAAGTCTCTCCCAAAGATGAAATGACATAAGCCAAGTATTTTTCCAGAAAGGTCTGAGGAACAAACTGTCCGTGTAAATGGGTTGCAAGTTCTTCCACATCCTCTGCCCCTCATTCCAGTGCTCTAACTATCAAAATGACAGTCTTAAATAGGTCTTTTAAGATGGTAATTATATTTAAATAAGGTAGTAAGGGCAGGCCCCTCATCCAATAGGACAGCTGTCTTTATAAGAGGAGGAAGAACAGGAGTATTGACTCCAACACTCAGGAGACGAGTGCGGTAGTCAGCCACACACCGTTGGGATGAATCTTCAAACCAGTCACAGTTTTTTGGAGGAAAGGATTTATTTGTAGCTATAGATACAAGGGAAGTTCCAGAATGCAAAAAGAGGCTGCTCCCATTTCACAGGTCCAAGCAGAGAGAGAAACCCATCACCAACACCATACACATGGAACAGCAAACAGGCAGGAGGGCCAAGAAGAGAATTTCTTCTCCTTTATATAGGCTTAGGGTGGGGTCTTACAACCCTTCTCCAGACTTAATGGCTTCCTGAGTCTCTGGAATTTCCTTCCTGCACTGCCCACACAGGAAAGGATGCTTACTTCTAGCTTCTTTGAGCTTCCTTACAATCTGCCCCCTACTGAGAGGCTGCCTTCCTGTAAACATCCTCAGAGACCCACCCAAGATTACTTGAAAGGTCAAACTGACAACAAAACCTAACCATCACACTGAGACAGGAAGACCACGAGTTTGAAATGGCAAGAGGCTCATAAATTTGAGGCTAGCCTGGGATATATAACAAGACTGTCTCAAAGAAGCATAGGAGAAGGAAAAGAAGGCACCATCATTGCTGAGAGAGACCAAAGATCTAGCTCTTTCTAAGTACAAATGGGAAAAGCAAGTGAGGACACAGCGAAGGCTACATTCTAGAAACTCCCTGGACACCTGCCCTTAGGATGCCTAGCTTTTAGACTTCAGCTTCCTGTTGTTCAAGCTTCCCAGGCTGTGGTACCTTGCCAGGACAGCCTGAGCTAACTAACTAGTACAGTCCCCAAGCAAAGATGCCATTTAATCATGCAACAATCATTTCACCAACCTGAGCTGATCATTGTGTCAATAGCTCGGCAGCAACACAGCAATCTATTAGCGTCATTTTCAGATGAGAAATTTAAAGGAGGCTCCAAAAAGAAATGACTTTTCAAAAACCTCACAGAAAATCAGTGTTCTGTTCCCCAGGATATGGTCATGAGCACCTTTCTCTGAAAATGATGACTGAACAAGGCCAGAAGAGCCCAGATCCCATGAATGCTGCTCTCTCCAGGAAAAGCTTCACACCCTCCATGCTGTCTCTGTGAGCACCATTCAGAGGAGGAGCCCTCTCTGCTGAGAGCACTCTGAAGTGACAGCACCCAGGGATGACTGTCTTCCAAAAATCCCAAGATGCATGAAGAATGTAGCTTCATAGTTTCTAGACTGAGTGATAATGAATTTGGGGGGTGGTCCTTATCACAGTGCTTAAAAATCTATTATGAACCACCACCACCATGGCTGAATGATACATCTGCAAATCTGAAACCACACCACTGTGGTTTGTTTTCTTCACGTCCTTTTTCTTAAATGTGCAAGTCCTAAGTCTGGAGGCAGGGAGAGAAAGAGGAACAGAATCAAGCAAGCAAACAACATGCATGATCCTTTAATTCTGTGAAGAGTTAGAAGCCTGTATACCAGGTTTAATAAATCCCATCAGGCTTAGGGTTCTCAGTTCTAGAAGCCATATTCTAAGGAGGTCACTGCTGAATGGATATCTTCTCACAGAGAAGGTCCAGCAGGACCAGGACTTTTCTCTTCCCCAAGGCATCTAAGGAGGAGGAGCAGTCTTCAGTAGCTTCTGAGAAAATGAGAGCAACCTACGTGAAGTTTTTATAAAACCCAGTAAGTAAGGCCAGCTGGTAAATTTTCTGCAGTCTAGAGCTGGGGGTGGGGAGAGACCATATGGCACACACTCATACTGAGCCTGCATCCTAAATCACTCTCCAGGAAGAACTGGCCTGACCAAATTTCCAAGCAGCCTTCCTAAGGAAGAATTAGTATACAGGCCAGTCCCTGGTCAAGGGCCATAATGCAGGAAGGCAGACCACAGTCCAGTGACGGGTGAAGAGCCTCTTTCTTTAAAGGCAGTCAGTGAAATCAGGGGTGTCAATGAGCCATCCAAATAACTCCCACCGAATCTGAGGTACAGGGGTGGGATGTAACTCGTTGGTAGAGCTCTTCTCTAGCCACCAATGTCCTAGGTTCAAGCCCCTAGTGCCATGAAAAGAGAAAAGAGACTTTGGACAAAGAAGTAACAAGATCAAGAGTCAGAATAAAAGCCTGCAAACTACAAAAGAACAGGATAACTTAAACAGAAAATTTGAAGTAGGCATTTGAAGGAATTGAGAGAGGGAGACTTTCCATTTCTAGCTTCAGATGCCAAGAAACAAAGCAGGCTTTCAGTGACAGTCTCGTGAAGGAGCTTAAGACAAGGTCCAGAGAAACCTGCTCCGTGGAAGGACTGCAAAGCAAAGCAGACTTGGGCCTCCCTGGAAGCTCAGTCAGAATGCACAGGTCCCATGTGTGAATCCAGACTACGCAGAAGACAAAAGCCAGGCACAGTGCCAAGTGCTGTGGGTTTTGTTCTAATTCTAATATTAAATAGTAGTGCCATTTGCATAAAGCAGTTACTGTCACTTCTGATTCCATTTATGTTAGCTGAATGTTTAGTTAATTGTTAGTTTAAAAAAAAATACTCATCACTTCTGAATGCAAACAAGTACAGCAAGCTGGAAACAGTGTGAGCTGTGATAACAGTCTTGTCGCCAGGCTTGATGGTGGTCCCCTATAACCCCAGAACTGTATGAAGACAGAGTTCCAGGCCATCTTGGAATGCACAGTGAGGTTCTGTCAAGAAAAGAAGAGGGAGGAGACAGGAAAAGAAAGAGAGAGGAAGGGAAGGAGGGAGGGAGGGAACGCGCTAGGACCTTTTAAGAACTCTCTCATCTAGCTGGGCATGGTTTGCACACCTGTACTATCAGCACTTGGGAGGTGGGTGCAGGAGGATCAAGAGTTCGAGGCCAGTAAGCCTCATAAAAGCCCCCGGGTACTGGTCCAAGGAGGGAAAGCAGTCCTCGCCTTGCTTGAAACATGTGGTGCTCCCTTTAGGTCAGAGAAGGCAATGCAGCTCCAGTGGTTGGCATTTGTTCCCAGAGGAAAGGAAAGCATGTAAGAGCCATGGTGGGGGAGAATATCCAGAAACATCACCGCCTCAGCAACAATACACAAGGGGGAAGAAAAAAAAAGAGAACGAAAAACTGTCTCCCTCTGGTGCAGTTCATACCCCCTAACCTATGGACAGATCCAATATGTTCACCGAGGAAGGTCCCCGGTAGGTAGGGGACAGAGAGGAGGGAAACGGGGACACTGTCACAAGATATGACCACACAATGCATAATATACTTATTCACAATAAAGATATTTTTAAAAGAAAGAATAAGAGAAGAGCCCAGTGTGGTGACTCGGCCTTTAATCCCAGCACTTGGGAGGCAGAGGTAGGAGGATTGTCATGCGTTCAAGGCTACCCTGAGACTACATAGTGAATTCCAGGTCAGCCTGGGCAAGAGTGAGACCTGACCTCAAAAGAAAAGAGTAAGAGAAAAGGGGCGCTACACTGGTTGACTAAAGAGAAAGGTAAGAAGTTAGGAGTACAGCAGGCAGGCTCCCATCACCGAGCCAAGGGTGGAGACGTCAGATTGCTTACAGCAGAAAGAACGGGAACAAGGTAAAACTGGTACCTGAACACCAGACTGGGTCAGCTGAATCATTGGTGCCACCGAGAAAAAGAATTGTGCAAAAGAAGTCAAATAATTCCAGTTGTCCTATGAAGAAAGGACATTACTGGGGAAACTTGTGTGGTTCCTAAGTGAACTCTCCATGCTCAAGTGTCCTAACAGTAAGTCTACAATATCTAGGTTAGATCCATCAGGACGAAACAATGTACCCTAGGCCTGGGGTCACCTCTTACAATGACCAACCTCAGCTTCTAGCAGAAACTGAATGCTTAGGCTCCTGACATGACTTGGAAGTATAAGAAGGGGATCTCAACCAGGTACTGATTCCCTCTCCAGAGCATGACTAGGGGAAGGTGCCAGGACCATCTGTAGGCACTGACTCGCTGTAGGAAGTGCCTAGATGACGTGTGAGGACAGGGCGGAGTCCTCAGCCAGACTTATGGGAAGGAAGTGTGGGGTCATTTTTCTTATGTCTGTTATCAGCAAGCCCATTCACGTCCACCTCTGCCTGACCAAAGCAAAGGCGGTGAGGCACCATCTACTTTAGGGCCTTCATCCTCAACAGCCCTACTCCACAGACATTTCTTCTGCTCTCTCACTCACTTCCTTGCTCGTTTCAGAAGCCCATTTTCCCACAAGCCTCCTAGGAGCAGTAGGGTGACCTGCATTGTGAACTCCTCTCCCTATTCTCATACTGTTGGTCCTTAAGGAAATGGGAAAAAAACTTCCCCCAAAAAGTGAAAACCAAAGACTTAGTGGGAGGGGGTGGCTGTAACAAGGGAAGTAGACTGGACTGTGGCCCAGGAGAGTGCTTGGGAAGAGGAGATCTCAAGACGCCCTAAACATGGCAATGCAGGTGTGTGTGTGTGGTGGGGGCGGAGTTAAAGTGCTAAAGGAACTTCTCTCTAGGGAGTGATCTCAATCATGTTTCCTATCCTCAATGTCAGTGTGATCTCTGCTGATCTTAACTTCTGATCTCCCCTCATAGTGAAGAATGGCTTACTGTTTCATTCCACTCTGAAGCTACAAGCTCCCGATCCACCTGGCCTCTGGGTTGCACTCCTCATTAGTGAAAAGCAAGCACTAGAACGAATTAGTCAGCCAGGTACTATGTGGAAAATAAGCAATGGAATGTGATCTTGTCATTGCTACAAGACATCGCTGCCCAAAGTACAGGAGTCATTCCTTCAGCATGTATCTATTAAGTTTTTTTGGGGGTAAGACTGAGCTGTGGTGGCGGAAAGATTGTGAGAGCCGTGGTGAGGGAGAATATCAGAGGCATGGCACCCCTCAGTAACAACACTCTTGGGTCAGGAGAACCCGGCTGAAGACTGGGCTATCCAGGGTCCCCTACCACAGAGACTGATCCAGACGGCCCACAGAGGAGGATATCCAGCTGAATGGGGATGGGGAAGGGGGCAATGAGGAATTGGGGATAACAACTCATTGTTGGCCCACTAAACAATGTAACTCATTGTGGATAATAATAATAAAAAAAGAGGAAAAAAAAAGACTGAGCTGTGGTGCAGAAAGCAGAATAGAGACATAATCTCAGCTCCACAGAACTGGGGTGGAAGACAGCTCACCTAGCTCTAAGCAATGATGGCTACATTGAAAGATGGAAAGCAATGTACTTCATGCGCATATGACACCTCAGTGGAAGCCTGGCAATGAAGGACGACCCAGGCTTCACAGCACAGACCCTCGATGGCAAAGCCAGGCTAAGGTAACCATGCGGAGTGCTTGGATCTGGCATTTACTTTACTCGTTTGAATATTAATTTATTTATACTTGAATCTTGTATGTGGTCCATACTGGCCCTGAACTCATAATCATTTAGCCTCAGCCTCCCAAGAGCTAAAATTGCCGTGCCAGTCTGGGCCTGACATTTCAGACTCTGAACTCATCTTTGGGTTCTGAAAACTTGAGCTCAAATTCCACTTTCTCATTTGCTATATGACCTATGGTATTATTTAAATTCTATAAGCGTTAGGGTTTTTTTCCATCTGTTAAATGGAGATAATAATCATCTTCTCTATGAAGATTTAAATAAGTTAATATTTATAAATCAAAGAGTATGTGTCTAATATATAGTAAGAACTCAATAAAAACAGGTTTCATATTTTTCATAGCCTAAGTGTCTTTGAATTTCAATCAATGACATTAATGTCATTTTCAATATTACCTAATCACACTGGTTTCAATACATCTGAGTGCCTTTTTCTCTAGGTTTGGTCATGAGCTAACCAGCATGCTCTGAGAACATGTGACCTTTGGTAATAGAGAAATACCATATTTCTTCTCAAGCACTTAGATAACTTCACATGTGGAATAAATCTCTTTCCATAATTTTTAATAGGTAAAGTCTTTCTATAACTTGCGAAGCAAGTCTCTCTCAGCATCCACCACTCCCTCGAGGTCCCGGCCTCCCCTCCCCCACCAGGCCCTCCTTGGTAACAGGCCTTCGGGCTGGGCTTCAAGCACTCGGGAACAGTCACAGTTGGCACGTGCCCTGCCATCAATGGACTTCCCACACCAGGACGCGGACTTTCCTTCCTGTGGCACAAACACAGCTGGAATAACTGCATTTTGGGCTACATCATTTGAAAAAAATATTTATTTATTTGCAAGCAGAGAAAGACAGAGTATGGGTTCACCAGGGCCTCCTGCCACTGCAAACAATCTCCAGATTCATGTGGCACTTTGTGCATCTGGCTTTACCTGGGTACTGGGGAATCAAACTCGGGTTACTAGACTTTGCAGGCAAGAGCCTTAACTACTGAACCATTTCTCCAGCCCCAACCTCTCTTTTTGGAGGGTTACATCATTTTATAGCTGAAAACCATTCCTAGCTGTAGTTTGGGTAGTGGGGGAAATAGTTACCAACACATTTTTAATTACCTTAATTGTTCTTTTGCCCCCCCAAAAAACCCCAGCAAGTGTTTTTGAAATCTTTTCTACAAATACCCCATGTAATCTCTATGCAACAACTTAAAAGAATAACTGTTCCCTTAGATTATTGGGAAACATCTGCTCTGTCTTTTACACAAAACAGATCATCCTGCCCGGCTTACTAGAGAAAAGTGAGGGCTGCTACAATATCCAATCAGTTACCCCAGGAGATGTCAGCTGTCACCATGTCTGCTGCAGTGATTTCCCTCCTTTTACCCACTCAGGGCGAGCTGTCCAGTTTCTAGTTTCTGACGTGCATTTACATCACTCAATGACATCTGACAGCAGTGAAAGGCCACAGAAAACTGCTTATTGATCACAGCAAAACTAGTTGACGGAACAGATGAGGTTGTATCACAGAAATGCGGCCACACTCAGGTGATGACATTTTGCTCCCGCACACAAGAGCCTAATGGAATACAACTTCATTATATCATGCCACTTGTGCTTACAGCCCGAGCCCAGCTGACTGTTTTGTCTATGAGGTGATGAGAACAATCTATTCGTGCTGGTATCAATGGATTAGTCCCCTGATTTGTTCATGAACACTTGCAAACTACCTGTGAATCTGTCCTGACAAATATACCAAGAGATGCTGAAGTCTCAATCTTACCAAAATCTAATTGCAATGACCTTAAAAAAAAAAAAAAAGCCTGGAATCACCATTTCGTGAGCTCAGGTGGAAACTTACACTACTGCCTAAAGAAGTTCAAATGAATTCTCTTTTACTCTGTGGTATCGTCAGGAAAACAAACCAAAAAGTGATAATTTGAGATATAGTCGAAATTTACAGATAAATAGAATTTAGTTGTTTCTAAAGGCAACAGTATTAACCACTTCCTATTTCTACCGTCAAATCAGGCAAGTGGCTATGGAGTTATAAACAGTACGTGCCTAGAACAGGAATGATTAAATCAGACAGACTTTGTATTGTGCCATGTGACTCTGTGAACACAGGAAAGGAAGAGAGAACACCTGGGTCAGAATTGCAGGCCCTCTGACTTCCAGGTGACAGAATAAACAGGAAGGCTCTACCTGAGAGCAGGGTGGCTTTTATCTTACTCCTGAATTCCTCCCTGAGCTCTTTCCCCAAACTGCAATTCCCATACAGGATGTTCCATGTTTTTTCTAGGAATGCAGAGGAGCATGCCACCACGCAGGTGCCAGAGTCTTAGAGCTCTTTTGTACCTGAAGTATCTATGGTTCGGTGTTTACACATGTGTTCTTGTTATACATAGTCTCTACCTGACTCTCAGGGTTACTTTAATTCTGTCTCCAGTGCCTAACTAATGCCTTACCAGATGATAGATTCTTAACTGTGGTTGAATGATTAATCCTGAGATACTATTTCCCCAAGAGAATCAAGTTCTCTAAACAGAGAAGAAAATTATTCAGGTGAAACTGACTTACATGTGGGTTCCTAAGTAACATTCCTAAATATGAAAGTCAAAAATGTAAATGTAATCTTAAAGGTAGGTGTAATATCTGAGTTAGAATGTAAGAAGGACCTTAAAATAGTGCTAAGAAAATTCAGGTAAGGCCTGGAGAGATAACTCAGTGGCTAAAGGTATTTGCTTGCAAAGCCTAATAACCCAGCTTGGATTGTAGATGCACAAAGTGGCATATGCATCTGGAATTTGTTTGCAGTGGCTAGAGGCCCTGGTTTGCTCTCTCTCTCTCTCTCTCTCTCTCTCTCTCTCTCTCTCTCTTTCTCTCTCTCTCAAACAAACCAACTCCAAATGGATCAATGAAACTCTGAAACCACTGGAGGAAAAAGTAGAGAAAATACTTCAAGATTTAGGCATAGGCAAAGGAATTCTGAATAGGACTTCAGTTGCTCAGAAAATAAAGCCAACAGTTGATAAATGGAACTTAAGGCCTGGAAAGAAACAGTTAACAGACCAAAGAAACAACTTATAGAATGAAAGAAAAATGTTTACTAGCTCTATCTGACAGAGGATTAATATCTAACATATAAAAATAATTCAAAAACTAAACAAAAAATCAAACATCCCAATGTTGTCCCTCTGTGTGCCATGCCTAACTGTCCCAGGTGGCAACTGGAGGCCCTGTTGTGCCCATTCTCTCTCTCTCTCTCTCTCTCTCTCTCTCTCTCTCTCTCTCTCTCTCTCTCTCTCTCTCTCTCTGCTTATCATTTATACCACAGTAAAGTTGGAAAAATGGGAGGGGATAGCACGATCTCAAAAGTGCTTCTCTTAAGGCCTTTAGTTTTCCTACTTGTGAGTGGAAACTCCTGCGCTGTGCCATGAGAATTATCGAGAGCAGGCACTTCCCTAGAAAATAGAGAGCCCACTGGACTCCTCCGCACTGTGGGATCCCATCTGGTGAGCAGTCAGTCCCCCAGTGTTCAGTGAACTTCATGTCGCTTGACTGAAGTACTCTTTGTTTTAATATTTTATTCACTAATTTGAGAGAGAAAAAGAGAAAGAATAAATGGGTACCCCCGGGGCCTCCTGCCTCTGCAAATGAACTCCAGGTACATGTGCCACTTTGTGCATCTGGCTTTACAAGGGTACTGAAGAACTGAACCCAGATAGATCATAAGACTTTGCAAGCAAGTACCTTTCACCCCTGTGCCATTACTCCAACCCAACTAGAACACTCTTTATTTTATTTTTTTTATTAAGTCAGAACCTTGTATGGATAGACCATGTATTGCTACCACCATTTCCCTCCTCCCTGTTTCCATGCCACTGAGGGTCCTCCTCAGTGGGATTGCTGGTATTCACCATGTGGGTTATGAGTTGTGTAAGCAGAGGTCAGTCATTGTGTGTTTGTTGGGGGTGGGGAACAATGCCTCTGTATATTCCCTCCCACCCAGGCTCTTACAATCTTTCTGCCCCTCTTCTGCAAAATTCTCTGAGAATTGGAGGATGTGTTTTCAGTCTACTATAGTGTTAAACTCTTGACAGCTTCTGGATTTCTGCTTTGGAATGTTTTGCGTATCCTCAGTGTCTGTCTCCATCACCCTGGCACAGGCTGTCAGCCTCACTGTGGGAGCAGCAGAGCAGCACTCTTGCTCATCTCACCACTTCCTCTGTGGTTTCACCTGGGCCCTGCCAGGGGTGAAACAATTATGATGGCTATGTGCTGAACGATGTTTATTTTCTGGCACAAACAGTAAATTCCACTGACTCCATGAGGTGAGTCTGCTCAGGCTACTGCAGACACTGCCAGCACCAACACCTCCCTGTGGACGTCTGCTGTCAGGACCTTCAGACCAAGGGATTCATACTCTGGTTCGAAGTACTGTCACTCAGATTCTAGTGTGGGGAAGTACAGGAGTAGAGCCCAGGAGACTCCCGGGAGGCTAGCAGCAGGGGAGGGAAGGGGATAGCAAGTGCAAAGCTTTCAAGAGGAAGTGGGAGAAAGACCTCAAATCTGCAGGGCAGTTGGACAGGGTGGTGCAGGCCTGTAAATCCCATCTACTAGGAGGCGGAAGCAGGAGGATCATAAATTCATGGACTACCTGACCTGCAGAATGAGTTCAAGACCAGCCAGAGCAACTCTGACAGAAGTCAAAAGGGGGGTAGGGACACAGCTCAGCAGGAGAGTTCTTGCTTCATAATATGCACAAAGTTCAATCCCCAAACTATTAGGTGGGTGGGGAGGCAGGACATGGGCTGGGTATGTAGATCAGTGATAGAGCACTCAGCTAGCATGCTTAAAGCTTGGGTTCAATCATGGCTAGAGGGAAAAAAAGGGTGAAAAGAGAAAGAAATCCAGTCAGAAAAGTCTACCACCAATGCTTTAAAATAATGGGACCACTTACAAGGGTCTTTGACTCTAATTCCTGGAATCTGGCTTGCCAACCCAGCCCATCAACCTCATTGGCCCTGCTTCTCAGTAATAAGACATATAATAATAATAATAATAATAATAATAATAATAATAATAACCCTAACCCTAACCCTGGCAACCAATGGCTCTCAGTTCTGATGACATATTAGTTACCCAAGGAACACTATGAGCTTTCAAGTGCACCAATCAAATCGGTCTCTGACAAAGAAAGCAACATCATCGAGATTTAGCATTTGCCTATATGTACTTTGATTTCACTTTTTCTTCTGAGAAATAAAGTACATTCAGTTAAAGCTCCTTACTCAGCCTTCACAACACTTGCACCTGCTTTTCAAGACAGGAAAGTCAAAACTTGAGAAGCTCTGAACTCTGCCCATAAATCCATGACTAGGAGTGCAGACGGAGCCCTGTGACCCTAAGCACAGAGCTTACTACATGGTGTCACACTAACTGTAGGGGGAGGGTCTGGGGCAAGAGTTAAGTATTAATTCATTTAAAAAGTTTTAAATGGAAAGAATTTCAATGTGCCGTTGCTTTTAATTGCTGTACGTGTCTTACAGTCAATTTTGCCCTTGCCGTCTCCATTTTACTGTTTGTGTCAAGGAAAATAGGACCCAGGGTGACTGAACACTGAAGACAAGCCTCAAAGCCTAAGCCCTAAAACAGGTGTGTCCAACTTGTAGCTACAATCTGGCCCAACACAAAACTGCAAAGTTACTTACATTTTTGTGTTTGTCTTACTCAATTGCATGGTTCCCAAACATGAGCTTTGTAGATGCCAACATTGTGTTACAATGTCACACAAAATAAACTTAAGAATGTTCTTGTTGCTTGTACACATGTGTATGGCTTCAGCTTTATGATGACATGCGGCTTCCAGAGTGGTAATCTTTCAAGCACAGAGGGTCGAATTGGCACCATCAGGCATTACATGTGCTGTTGGTGATTCAGCAGGTGAGCTGAAGTGATTATCCATAATTCTTGAACACACCACAGCAAACAACAGATAAGGAACGTGCTCTTATTTAATGATCAAGAGTATGTCCGCATTCCAACTGTTCCTCACACATCACCTGCAAAGCTTTGCACTTGACCTCTGATTCATGCTGAGATATGTAAGGACCCAAACCTTGCTGTCTATTTTCCCGTCAACTCATTTTCAGAATAAGAGTAAGTATAGTATCTTATCTATTGTTTTTTTAATCATAGCATGATTTTATAATGTCTCAAAGAAAAAGAAAACGGACCTCTCTCCAAAAAAAAGAGGATTACAGATGAAGGAAGAATGTTCAAGGAAAAGTGGACAGATGACTACTTTTGTGTGGAGGCAAACAGCAAGGCGCTCTGTTGGATTTGGACCACATTTTCAAAGACTAATGTGAAAAGGCATTCCATGCAAAAGCACGCTGCTAAATTCAGTGTGTATCTCTTCTCAACAAAAATTCTCCTTAGCAGGGCGTGGTGGCACACACCTTTAATCCCAGCACTCGGGAGGCAGAGGTAGGAGGATCACCATGAGTGCAAGGCCACCCTGAGACTAAATAGTGAATTCCAGGTCAGCCTAGGCTAGAGTGAGACCCTACCTCAAAAAACCAAAAAAAAAAAAAAAAAATTCTCCTAAAAAGTTACAGCTCAGATGGAATCTACAGTCAGAGCTAGTTATGTGGTAGCATATTTATTACAAAAAAATCAAAAACATTTGCTGATAGTAACTTTATTAAGCAACATACGGAGAGTGTGGCAGATACAGTCTGCCCTGAAAAGGGAGGATATTTCTTTTTTTGACTATTTTCACATGTGTATGTCATGTATAATGTCCCCACTCCCCAGCTTCCCTTCCACTGGCCTTACATCAGTTTATCTCACCAGACTTTCGAAGACATTGGAAAACATACTGAAAGAAGTTTGCAGAAAGCTGCTGACAATTTCATACGTGTAAATAGTGCATTTTCATCACATCCACCATTGCCATCTCTTCTCCCTCCACTTGTGAGTGGAGCAACCATTTAATGTCCAGAAAATGGCATTTCGTGGCACATTCCCATCTTCTGGCTCTTATTCTTTCTGCCCCCTCTTCCGCAATGTTCCATGAGCCTTGGAAGGGGTGATCTGACAACACCTCACTACCTTAACCACTCACTCATAACCACACACTTTCCTCTGCCCACTGCATAAAGAAGCTTCTCTGACCAAGTCTGAGCACAGCATTCATCTATGGATATAAACATAAATAAATGATTACAAGCAGTTGATAAGGCTAGAGAGATGGCTTGGAGGTTAAAGGCAATTGCTTAGAAGGTAACTGACAAAATGTACAGTTGACAAAACAACAGTAGTAGATTTCCCTCCCCCAGGACCTATGACTTCCCTCCCCTTGTGTTTTTGAGCATGTCTGCAGAGCAAGGCATGAAGTTCCTTCTGTGGAGTGGGTCTCAAATCTGATCAGAAAGCAATGGGTTGCCCCCTCTGAAACAGGCATGCCACTACTACACTAGTTGGTACGTTTTTGCCTGCAGATCAGTATTGTGTGATGAAGGGTCCTTAGCTGGGAAAAATTATTAGTGGTTCTTCTCTCCTACTGTGCATAATAATCACACCTTCAAGCACTGTGAACGCTAAATAGCACAGAGAAAGCTTCTAACTCAGTTTCAGCTTGATTTTAGAGCCACTAACTTCAAATTTTATATTTTGGCAAAACTTAAGCTACAAACACAGCCCAGTTTTCCATTTTTATTTGAGGGAAATGGCTTTGTTAGTGTTGTTGAAAGACACAACTAAGTTGAGAGATTTATATGAAAAAGCAAAAATATGTGAAAATAGTTTTCTTTGTCCTTTGTTAGCATATCTGGTATAGTGGCTAATGATGTCCTGTGTTCTCGTGATGGTAGGTAAAAGAGAGGGGTGTACAAAATTCATAGAAAATAATGTAACTGTTGCCCAAGAATTCATGTTTACTGAAGTCTCTCTGAATAGGACAGGAAGAAAATGTATGCACAAGGCTGGAAAGATGGCGTGGTGTTTAGAAATGCTTGTTTACAAAACCTGACAGCTAGAGTTCAATCCCTGCACACCCATGTAAAGCTAAATACAATGTTGTATCTGTGATCATGGTGTCCCTATGACAATGAGAGACAGAACCAGTAGAATCTGAAGCCCACAGGTCAGACAGTCTGATATTCCTTTGCAGATCAACAATTCACTTGTAGCAGTAAGACACCCTGTCTCAAAGGAGGTGGAACACAGACACCTCCAAGATGTCCTTTGACTTCCACACATGTATCATGGCATGCATACCCATACACAATAAATAAATAAAGAGAAAAAAATTTAAACCAAAACTATGTGTGAAACCATTCATAACATATAACATAAGAAAAAAGATAATATCAGGCAAATCATCAATAAGAATGCAAATTTGGAAAGCAGGCAGCCAGGCCTTGTGCCCCAGTCCACAAAGACCTCTTGGACCCCAGTACAGTGGGTACAGACAGGTTGCCTGGGTGATCTCCAGCCAACACTACCAGAAGAAGGGAGACCCTAGTACCGAAAGGCACATGAACAGTATTTCCAAGAAGTCTGGGATACATTAAGTAGACCAACCTTTAGCATTCCCAGGGTAGCATTCTCATTAGCTGAGATGGCAGGCAGAGAGAAGTCAACAAACACAGAGGCATTCAGACCCCAGTCAGAGTAGAGAAGAACCTCTCCATGACACAGCAAAGCCAAGATGTCAAAAATACAAAGTTAAGAAACAATACTAAAGCTATAAGCCAAAAACTCAAACTTACATGCAAAGGCAAAAGAATCAAGGACAGGCATGGTGGCACACATGGTGGCACACATCTTTAATCCCAGCACTCAGGAGGCAGAGGTAAGAGGATCGCTGTGAGTTCAAGACTACCCTGAGACTACTTGGTGTATTCCCAGGTCAGCCTGAGCAAGAGTGAGACCCTATCTTGAAAAACCAAAAAAAAAAAAAAAAAAAAAAGACAAAAACATCAAAACAACTTCAGATCTTTCATGAGCATGGAACAATATATTTCAGGCCCTGCAGGTAAACAACTTCCATCCTAGAGTGCTATACCCAGTAAAACTATCTTGAAAAATTCATAGAGAAATAAAGATATTCCAAATAAACACATGTTAAGGACACTCATAACAACCAAATCAAATGGAAAACTCTTAAAGGAATACTACAAAAAGAAAAAGAAGGAAAATAGTCTCATCCATGTGAAGATGTATAAGAATGCCTACCAAGAAAGAAATAGGGGAACAAAGAAGACTTGGGAATGAATCAAGCATGTTTAACACAGCTAGCCAGCACACCAGCAAAGCTAATAGGGAGGTGAAAAAGAAATGCCAACAACCTAGACAACCAGAAAGTCACCCAACAAAGTCATAGGGAAACTCCCCAATAATAACATTAAATGTAAATGACTTCAATTCATCAATTAAAAACACAGCTATCAGTGAAGACTAGAATAAACAAGATCCAACTATTAGTTGTCTTTAAGAAACTCACATACCTAGCAAAGTCACAAACTGAGTGCCAAAGGATGAAAACAGAAAACAAACAGGTGAGGCTATTCTTATATCTGATAAAGCAGACTTCACACAAAGCTAATCAAAAGAGACAAAAATGGATACTGCACTACATATTAACAAAGGGAACAAGGTGAAGAGATTACTCAGTGGTTATGGTGCTTGACTGCAGAGCTTAACGACCTAAGTTTGATTCCCCAGTACCAACTTATAAAAAAACAGATGCACAAAGCTGCACATGCATCTGGAGTTTGTCTGCAGTGGCTGGCAAGCCAATACACTCTCTCTTTTGCCTCTCTCTCTCTCTCTCTCTCTCTCTCTCTCTCTCTCTCTCTCTCTCTCTGTATCTATCTGCTTGCAAGTTAATAAATAAAATATTTATTAAAATAAAGAGAACAATTCATCAAGAAGATATAAAAGGGGTTGGGGAGATGGTTGAGCAGTTAACAGCGCTTGCTTGAAAAGCCTGGTGGCCTGGGGTTCAATTTTCAACCACCACATACAGCCAGATGGGCCTTCATCTCTCATGAAACCCTGGCACACCCATAAACATGTACATACACAAACACACAAATAAAAGTACATTTAAAAGTTATAATAATTGTAAATATTTACACATCAAAGATTAGGGCTCCCGAGAGAGCTGGGGCCCATCTAACCCTACCAACCGACCATAGGCGGATACCTGAGATTCTGGCAAGAGAGGAGCCACCACAGTCATAACGTGGAGGATCCATATGGAATCCGCAGAGAAGGACGGAAGGAACGAGGGACCCACAGCCACAGACATTCAATCTACACAGGATAAGCCAGTGTGACAGAAACCAACGATCTTCGACACAAAGACCCCTAAACTCACAACCTTAAAGCAGCCTTAATACTCATCCACCATGACTCAGGGACCTATGCAGAAGAGGGGGCGGAAAGATTGTAAGAGCTGTGGTGGGGGAGACTATCCAGAGGCATGGCACCCTTCAGTATCAACATACTTGGGACAGGAGGACCAGGTTGAGTACTAGGCTATCTATCCAGGGTCCCCTGCCACAAGGACTGATCCAGACGGCCCACGGAGGAGGATATCCAGCTGATTGGGGATGGGGAGGGGTGCATTGGGGAATTGGGGATAACAACTTATTGTTTGCCCACTGAATAATGTAATTCATTATGGACAATAAATATATATTTAAGAAAAAAAAGATTAGGGCTCCCAACTTCATAAAACAAATACTAAAATGCATAAAAGGTCACAAAGGTCCAAATATAATAACAGTAGAGAATTTAATACCCCACTCACATACTTAAACAAGTCTGCAAAACTAAAATCAAAAGATACTTCAGAGATAAATTATACCATAATTTAATAGATATCTACACAACATTCCATCCAAGAGATCAGGAATACACATTCTTCTTGGTGGTACATGGGAGCTTCTCCAGAATTAGACACATCAAACATAGGCCACAAAGCAAACCATAACAAAAGATTTTGATATGATTCCTTGTATTCTATCAAACCACAAAGGAATAAAACTAGAAATCAGCAGTGAAACTCAGCAACGACACGAATATTTGGAAACTGTATGATACACCTTTGAATGAACAGTGAGTCATTGAAGAAATCAGAAGGTTAATTGGAAATTTTCTAGAAATTAATAAAATGATAATGCAATTTACCAGATTCTCTGGGATATAATCAATGCTGTCACAAGAGGAAATTTCATAGCAATAAGTGCACACATTAAAAGTTCTCAGAGGTCTTAAGTAAATTAATGATGGAATGTAAGATACTAAAAAACAAAAGACCTGTCCTAACCCCAATACATGCCAAGAAATAATTAAGATTAGGGTAGAAGATTTTTCCCCACCCACTGTACTACTGGGATCTATTCCTGTTCCTACTGACAACTCACATACTTTGATTCTCTTTCCTTCATTTCCACATTCTTTTCTCTTTGTAGCCTCCTCTTCATTCTCCATAAACTCCATAAACTACAAACGTCCATAGCCTCAACAACCTCCAGAATCTGTGGATCTTCTTCCAGGTATTTGCGCCACCTCCATTTTTTCAAAGTTAGCACTAACTCATCCTAAACCCTCATGGTTCTAAGTAACCAAAAGCCTACCATGCATCAACGAGCCTTCCTCATCCACCAGCAATTACTGAAGTCAAAATGATCATTGTTTATTTGCCAGAAATATCCATCAGATTGGATCTCACAGAGTATTCGACTCTGGGAGTAAGACAGAGGCCACACCTGGCACCTTGAGTTTCTACCTTGAAGACAGAACTTCTGACTTACAAGTATAAGAATAAAACTGAAAAATGAACAGAAAAAAGCTTAAGATGTGAAATTTCTAATATAGTAATATGAGAAACAAACAAGCAAAAAACCAAGATAATGTAACTCCTCCAAAAAAAGGTTGAATGCTGCAGTGAGGCCTAATTAAAGGAAATGCCAGGTATAGAATTCAGAAGAATGATTATAACTATGTTCAAAAATTAAAGAAAAAATTAAAGGAATCAAACGAGAAAATAAACTTCTAAAGGAATCCCAAGGAAATCAGCTAAAACATAAAAGGAGGGTGATACAAGATATGAGCAAAGGAATAGGAACACTGGGGCAAAAAAAAAAACAGTGAAATGCTAGAAATGAAAAGCACAATGACTCCTTAAAAAGTCTCATGCACAGAATGAGCCCAAGCATAGGACAGAATAGCTGAGCTTGAAGGCATGGTGGAGAGTCTGGAACATTATAACAGGGAGAAAGATAAATTAATAAGGAGGGATGAACGGAAATGTTAAGACATTCAATGCACTGTGAAGAAATCTAATCAAAAAATTCTAGGCATAGAGTAGAAGTTCATCAGTGAAACACATGCATTCACAATTGCCTCAAAAAATAAAATAAAATAAAATAGCTTGGAATAAACCTAACCAAGGAAGTGAAGGATCTCTACAATGAAAACCCTCAAGAGAAAAATTGCAGAAGATACTAGGAAATGGAAAGTCATCCCATGTTCTTGGATTGGAAACATCAATATTGTGAAAATGTCAATCTTACCAAAGCAATCTACACATTTAATGCAATTCCAATTAAAATTCCAAGGGCATTCTTCACCAAAATAGAAAAACAATCCTAAAATTCATTTGGAAGCACACACAAAAAAAACTCAAATAGACGAAACAATTCTAGGCAACAAAAAAGTAAGCCAGGCTGTACAACCATAGCTGATCTTAAGATATAATAGAACCACAGTAACAAAAAAAAGCATGGAACTGGCACAAAAACAGACCTGTAGGTCAATGGACACATGTAATAAATATGTATATGTATGAATACTCATACATATACATATTACATATTACTTATGTAATATCATAAGCAAATTTAATAAATAGACTCACAGCCTCACACACCTGTAAACACCAGTCCCATAGGGGAACAGGGATGAGAATCAGAGACTTGAGGAGAAAGAAAACTGTAAGCTCCAGAATCGGTAAGGGACTCCAGCTCAAGTGACGATAATAATAATGGAGCAGGACATCCACTCTGGCCACCACAGTTGAGAGCACCCCTCTGCAGTGAGTTCTTGAGGTGCTCTCAGGGCACATACACACGCACACATCATATATACCATACCCTCACCACAGCACACACACAAGCAAAAAGAACTCAAAATACCCGCCGAGCACCTTGAGAATTATTGAGACATGCAACTACTTCCCTAGAACCAGATGCATTAATCTGTCTAATACAGTTCAATGTCAAATACTAGCTTTATGTTACCCTTTTACTATATGGTAAAAAAGCCAGTGAATGATTTTTATTACCTAGATATCATCATTTTCTTTATTATGATCACAAACTTGGGATTTGCTCAACAATTTTAAAAGATATTCCAAATGAGATATCCCATAATTAGGAATAGTATATGAGGACTTTTTTGCTTATCTGTGGAGGCAAATATAGAGTTACATTTCTGCTTGTCAGTTTTCATTAGCAGTGCTTCTGTGTTTAACTTTGGCCCAAGACAATCCTCTCCACCCAAGGTTATACAGAGGAGCGAAAGTTTGGGTGCCCCTACCTCAAAGTTTTCACAGGTACACTTAGTTCCCAAGAAGCTTCTCTCACAAAAAGACCCAGAGCTTTCTTTTGAACTGAAAACCTTCCATTAAGTGTGTCAGATAACAAATCACTATTCAAACACCACCTGCCCCTCCCCATGCAAACAGAGCTTTCCAGAACAGTGGTATCCGCCTGTCTGTCCTGGTTATTGATCCTCACAGGGAAACAACTGAGTGAGCGAAGCAATGTTGCATACCCTTCCTCAAAGTAAAGAGAAGCAGAGTGCAATGTTTGCAATTTTCAGGGCAAAGAGGACTGTGAACTCCTAGAAAAACCACGTGGATGCTTAAATAGCACAGTTCCACTAATACAGAAAACATGGAGAGGACCGTGAAACATGATTAGATACAGTTTTTTTTTTTCTGTCTCAGAAAAACTAAAAGGTCTCAACAGTCATCCAATAAAATATGTAGAATATTAAAAAATATGTACTTGTAGAGAAAATTCTCAAACAGCAAGCTGATCTGAAAGACAATTCTCTTGAATTGTCACAATAAAGAAGTCTACCCTCTCAGAAGAAAGATTTCTAACAACAAAAAATAAGAATTCTATACAGGGATCGTGGTGTTCACAGGGGCAAAATGATCCACTCCTTCTGGTTACTAGCCACATACCGTCTCCTGATTCTTAATCTCTCCACAGGAACAGAAGAGCTCACAGAGGTAGGAAGCCCTCAAGAACAGAAAGAAAGAGCCATGTCCCCCTTTCTTAAACCGCCAATGAAGGCAAATTTAAAAAATATAAGAAGAAAATGTGTATAACTATTCTGGTTTATTTTAGGGAACCAATTTTTAAAACTCTGTAATTATGCTTAATTTCAGAAGTTTCCTAAATTATATCTCTAATTTCCATTTAATGTACACAGTGACACCTACTGGCACACTGATGAGGCAATAAAGACAGGAAAATGAATGCGCAGGCAAAAGCCTCACACAGACAGGTCTCTTCTGTCATAAAACGGTTAAGCACAGTATTTTAACATGTCGTAACAATGTAACACCAGAAAAAGATGGGCGGAAAGTGGTTTCTGCCTTTCCACTGAGTCCTGACACTGGGGGACTCGTGCAGGGTTTGCAGGTTATATTCCAGCGTTCCATTCACAATTTCCAAAGTCATAGGCATTTCTGTCTGGCGGTTCCTGCAAAGCATCAGACCTAACTGAGGTCAGTATGTTTGGTTGAAGGTGGTCACATAATGTGATAATTTTTCAAAACCATGTAAACCAAGAAAAGAGAGTCAGGGAGGCTCAGCTGCTTTGCAAACAATCTGTGGCTGATTATAAACAAGCTGTGGTCTCTCACAAAAACAAGGCAAGACAAGACTTCTTCCCTCACTGCCTATGCTACTATTGAACTTAGCCACGGGGAATCAGGGAGGCTCAAAGCCAAGCAGCTGGAGAAAATATGGATGAGTGGGTAGAGCGGCCATTAGAAATCTAGTAAATCATGCCTAGTTCACTTTGCAAGAGAAGAGTCTGCGAGAAGACAGGACAAGAAGTTCCAGAGATGTCAGGGTGGGTATTCCAGACAAGTGAGCCTTTGCCAGCAGCAACTAAACGTGCCTCAGGCAAAGCAGACCAGGCAGAGTGGCACAGAGATGCCTGGCAAATTCTGCCTCTGAAGCCAACGTGTTGGCAGAGTTCAGTTACCTTAGGAACAGGATGTGCACCTCACATGCTGAATCTCACCGATGAGGATGGGTTCCCTAGACCATCCTGCTGAGGTCTCCAAGGTGGTATCAGCAGAAACAGTGCTAGGATCAATTAGCAATGTCTGCCATGGACCTGGGAAAGGGAAATTAGACCACATGTGCCAGTGGCCTGTTACCTCGTACTCTAAGATTACAAACAAACAAATAAAAACCTCTGCTTTGTAAACTGAGTCCATATCCCCACCCTTTTAATTTGTGTTCTCTTGCTCTTTGGTCTGAGGGACATCTCTTTTGAAAACAGATCCTCATATCTTACTTGACTCAGATATGCAGAAGGGGAGAAGATTCATTCAACATTCTGTTACTGAGACAAAATACCTGACAAAAAGCCACTTAAAGGGAGGAAGCGCTTGTTTTTGCTTACAGTTTGAGAGATATGGTCCATCCCGGTGGGGGAAGCAGAGGAGCTGGTGCTCAGTAGCTTGCTCCTGTTTATTCAGTCCTGACCCCTAGCCCACCCACAGTTAGGGTGGGACTTTCCACCTATGTCAGACTAATCTAGAAAATCCCTCACAGATATGGTGCGAGATTTGTCTCCCAGGTCGTTCTAGATCCAGGCAAGTTGACAGTCAAGAGTAACCATCACATGGAAATTTCCTTTGGGTGGCTGGAGAGATGTATTGAGGGTAGCAAGGAACAAAGCTGAAGCAGCTCACACTGCCTGGGGAAGGTGGAGCTGGTGGCGTTTGTGAAACACACTTTGCAGAAGTCTTTGTGATAAACCAGAAAGTTGATTACTCTCAGCTGAAGGGTTTTATAATGGCATCACCCTTCCAACAAAACACACAGCCTAAGTGTGGACTCAGTCAAATCACCAGGACCCAATGCTGCCTGCATGCTTGACCCAAGAGAGAAGACAGAGAAGGTGATAATTAACACAGAAAAAGCTGAGCTCTAACTCTAAATAGCAATGATGGCTCTCAAGCATTCCACTAGCTAGCAATTACTCCTGTTAAAAGTTTAATCTAGAGCTGGAGTGATGACTCAGCTATTAAAGGCTCTTACTTGCAAAGCATGATGGCCTGAGTTGATTTCCCCAGTACCCATGTAAAGCTGGAGTCCATTTGCAGTGGCAGGAGGCCCTGGCATGTCCATATTCTCTCTTCTTTCTCTGTCTACCTCTTTGCCATTCTCTCTCTCTGATGAAATATTTTTAAAGTTCAATCTAAAATTTGTTGACATTAGAAAGTTAATCATGGATTTGTTAATAGTTAAATCTAACTTAATTTATTGCTATACACTTTCCTGACTTATAACTTATATATATATATATATTAATTCTTAACAAAAATAATACAAGTACACTAAATATCATTATAAGCCAAATCAACAGTTCTCTACTCTATCCCGGAGTCAACCTCTTCTGAATGTTTATATTCTAAGGTACTGACAATCTTGAGCAAATTTTACAGACATACAAACATGTGCATGCGTGCACACACACACACACACACACACACACACACACACACACACACTCCAATGACCTCTGCATGAAAGAGACCATCACTGGTAATGTTACCTCTCCAATGTCTGAGAGTTATTTTACTTCTATTTCTTCTACTGATAACTTTGGTAAATAACTCGGTACAATCTTCATTCTAAACTTCTCCCTGTCTTTCTACTGACCTCATTCTACTCTAACCTCTTTACTTTCAAACTGTCAAAAACTCTGGGGAAGTGGGGCTGAAAAGATCGGTCAGTGGCTAAAGGCATTTGCTCCCAAAGCCTGACAGCCTGGGTTCAATTCCCCAGCACCTACATAAAGCCTGAGGCACAAAGTGTCACTCCAAACACCTGACATTCATTTGCAGTGGCAAGAAGCCCTAATGCACACAGATATAAACGTACGTGCATACACACAGGCAAATAAATAAATAATTTATAAACTCCAGGGCTCAGTGGTTAAAGGTGCTTGCTTGCATGATGGCTAGTTCAAGTTCAATTCTTCAGCACCCATGTAAAGCTAGACACAAAGTGGTACAAACATCTGTAATCCCAGTGCACCTATAACAATGAGAAGCAGAGGCAAGAGACCTGAAAGCTCACAGGGCACATAGACTGGTGGACATGTGCAACGCCAAAAACGAGAGACTCGCCCTGTCTCAAGGGAGGTGAAAGGAGAAGTCCAACACACAGAGGTTGTCCTCAGACCTCCACATGTGCACTGTGGCACATGCGCCAAGGCATGCATGTGTACATACACTCTGCACATGTACACATACACAAACATATATATATGTTTATATATATATATGTTTATATATATATATATATATATATATATTTAATCCTGGGGCTGGAGAGATGTCTTGGCTTACAGGTTAAAGGTGCATGCTTACAAAGCCTGATAGCCTAGGTTCAAGTTTCAAGCACCCACATAGGGCTGGATACACAAAGTGGCAAGAGGTCCTGGCATTCATATTCATATTCATATTCTCTCTCTCTTGCAAATAATAAATAAAAATATTAACAGCAAAACATTCCTGAGCTGGGGGTGTGTCTCAGTAGTAAAGCACTTGCTTGTCATGCTTAATGGCAACACACACACATACACACAATACAAAGGACTGACTTCTTTGTACAATTATTAATAAACTGGAATCCACATCTGAAATACACAGGCATGGCTTAAAAAGTACTTTCTCGGGCAATTAGCATCTCCAGAGCTCCCCATGGCAGAAGGAATGTCAATGTGGAGATGGACAATGGGCAGAGCTGGAAGAGAGGGACCACCCACACAGTGAGAGGAGAGACCTCAGGAAGAGCCAAGCCAAACCTGCTCCAACTAACCCAACAGGTCACAGTGCTTCCTTTCTAGATTCCCTCGACTCAGGTGAAACCACAAACCAAAAGGCACACTGAGCTGTTGATCAGAAACCCACGAGGTCCCCAAAATGTGACAGACTTCTGTCAAAGCTCTTGAATACCTGTCCCAGGCCTAAGATAAGACCCTATTGCTGAAGAAATCACAGAGTGTCATCAAACAACACCAAGAGATCCTGCTAGATCCAAAATGGTAACCAGCTCCCAGATGGCAGCATGTGTAGCATTGGAAGGTGTTTCATGAGCTGCCAGGGAAAATTGGTCAATGATATTTGGAGAAAGCAGAGACCACTGATATACAATATAGACAGTTATCACAAGAATGCTGAATACACGGCTATATGGAGGAGACCAGCAAGTCAAGAAATGCTCATCTGTGCAATAGTGGCACTTAACCAAGGCGGGTAATCAATGGCTTACTGATTGGCTAAGAGATCTGCTTACTGACAAGGAACCCGTAACTGGAACTGGGATCCATGGCATAATCCTATGGGGACCAAGATCTCGGGCTCCTAGGGAAAATTCCCACTACCAGAAAGCAACTGACAGGCTACTCCCATTAGGAGCTAACCAAAATAACAATGTTGTCTCATTTAATCTATATTGCTCTCACTCTCTGATGGAGATTCTGTTTGTATTTTTCAGAAGGCACTGAGAAAGCCGAGGACAACCCAATTCCACCAACAGGACATTGGATGATGGCTGACATCCTGGCAGGAGACAAACCACACCTAGCCTTCACACAGGGCCCAAATGAAACCTATGAAAAAGTGATGAGACAAACAGGAGACCAATCACCACAGTAAGTCTGATAACCCATGAAAGGTCAATGGAGACAGACATCAATGATACCCATCACAACCCAGGGCAAAGATACAGAGATTCTTAAGATCTCAACAACAAAGCAGACTCAAAACTCACCCACTATGACTCAGGGAACTGAGCAGAAGAAGGGGCGAAAAGAATGTAAGAGCCATGATGGAGGAGAATATCCAGAGACCTTGCCCCCTTCAACAACAATACACAAGGGGGAAGAAAAAAAAAACAGCAACGAAAAACTGTCTACCTCTGGTGCAGTTCATACCCCCTATCCTATTCAGATTCAGAATGTGCCTCAGTGGGTAGGGGACAGAGAGGAGGGAAATGGGGACACAGTCACAAGATTTGCTCATACAATGTATATAATTATTCATAATAAAGATTTTTTTAAAAAGGCAAGACGTCACTCTTCAGTGTGGATCCCACACAGTTTCCAGTAACTGGAGCAAGACCAACACAAGGAAGAACCTCTCCATCTGCAGGCACTATCTGTGCATCTTGCAGGAAGTGCAGGAACCTGGGATCCTAGGCTCTGTGTCCTCAGCAGGTGGCCCCAGACACAGCACTTCAAAACTAAACAAATTCTTTGAAAATGAAGGCAACCCAGAGCCACAGGCTGTCCTGTTTGCTTTACAATCTCGCTCTGGCCCAGGATGACCTGGAATTCACTATGTAGTCTCAAGCTGGCCTTGAACTCGTGGCTGTCCTCCTACTTCTGCCTCCAGAGTGCTGGGATTAAAGGCGTGCACCAATGCACCACCATGCCCAGCTTTTTTTTTTTTTTTTTAAATAAGGAAAGGTCTTATGTATCCCAGGCTGGCCTCAAATTATTATGTAGCAGATAACCTTGAACTTCTGATCCTCCTGCCTTAACCTCCCAGGCACTGTCTGTCACAACTGGCTTTTTGTGATTTATTATGTCTGGCTGATCATGAGAAGAAGCATCGTGGTGAGACTGTATTAGTGGGGTTTGTAGAGGGTTGGGTTCTTCCTCCTTTTCCTTCTTTTCCATACTTGGTAGTATCACTGTTTACATGAATTTGATTTGCTTTTGCAGAGTAAGTTAATTACAAAATTACAGGTTATATATAGTATATTGTTTACTTATGAAAGGAAAAACATGAAATAAAAATATCATGTGATAGAAATATATTAGGAACAAGTGTGCGTACAAAAGAAAAACACAAGCAGCATGAACAAGAACCTAATACAAGCATTTATTTTAATGTTTTTATTTATTTAAGAGAGAAAAAGAGAAGGGGAGAGAGAAAGAAGAAGACAGAAAGAGAGTACAGGTATACCAGGGCCTCCTGTCACTGCAGAGGACTCCAGATGCATGAACCACTTTGTGCATCTGGCTTTATGTGGGTACTAGGGACTCGAACGCAGGCCAGCAACAAGAGCCTTTAACTGTTGAGCCATCTCTCCAGACTCAAAACCTTAATACAAAGAATTATCTAAACTGGGTATGATGAGTCCTCACACTGGGAGGCCAAGGCAGGAGGACTGAGAGCTTCAGACCCATATTCTCATCCTCCTCTCCCTCTCTTTGTTAAAAAATATTTTATTCATTTAAGAACTTTTTCAAAGTTATAAGACCAGGCATTGTGGCACGTGTCTTTAGTCCCAGCACACCTACCTTACTGAACAATGACTCACCAGAATCGCCTACTTCTTTTTTTGTTTTGTGGTTTTATTTTTCGAGGTAGGATCTCACTCTAGTCCAAGCTGACCTGGAACTCATTCTGTAGTCCCACACTGGTCTTGAACTCACAGCGACCCTCCTACCTCTCAGAATCTCCTACTTCTGACAGTAACTTAATGCCCAGAGATTAGCCCACTCCCATCCTCCCTTCCCCTACTCTCTCTGGTCTCTGGTGACCAGCATTCTACTCTGAATGGTCCTTAACTTTGACACATAGTAATTGTCCATGTTTCAGAGGCTCAGTGTGCCATTCCAGTAAGTATACATATGGATAATGATCAGACTGGGAAGCCGGGATAACTATCATCTTAGACATTTGTCATTTCTCTCTCTCAGAAGCACTCAAAAAATCCACTAGTAGCTATTTTGAAATACTCATTTTCAACAGCAGAGACCAAACTGTGCTAAAGAACATCAGAAGTCATTCCTCCTATCCAACTGGCCCTTAGTTTTTGCCTGTCTATTTTTTCCCATAGGTCTTGCTAGGCTGAGGCAGGAGACCAAGAAGGCTCTGGAATAAGCTAGCTGACCCTAAGGCAGTAGCAGGCTCCAAGAATCAGTGCCTGCATGTTACATACATCTGTGGGAAGCCACAGAGTCAAGGCTAAATCATGACAGAACAAGGCTGTAGGGCAAAGTGAACGAAGTGGGAGTGTGGGCATCCTGCCATTAATTTTAGTCACAGTTGGCTAAAGTTCATCCACAAACCTCATAGACTTTGTACCATGGAAATTATTTGCAGGTGAATTATTTCACCCAATTAGACAATTTTTAGTATTATTAAGGCCAAGTCCATGAAGTTACCACTGCACACACATCTTTCATTTATTGTATGGTGTCTGTCTGCCAGGTACTGGGACAGACGCAAACATATTATAATCCTCAAAATAATCACATGATGGAGATGCTATCACCCCTACTCTGTAGATGAGAAACCAGAAGCTTGTCAGGATTGATCAAAGTGGCCAAAGTCAAACAGAGAATTTCATCACGGTTCTTCAAAGGCCAGGGCCACGAGCTGCTCAAACTTGAGTATGCACGCCAATCTGCTGTGGACCTAGTGAGAACACGGACTTCCTTATACAGATCTGGGCTTGGCACTGGGAGCTTGTGTCTCCAACTCATTGTCACCAACGCTGCTGGACCATTGTCATGGGAAACTTTTCCTCTGGAGAGATGTAAACACACGTCTTCACCCCATATAGAGATCAGGTAGCAGACCAAACTATACTTACACCAATACCAGTTCTGTGGACCAATGAGTTTATTTGGGGAGGGGGCTCACAAAGCTCAGAGAGGGGTTATTAATAAGAATGTGGAATCCCCCAAAGAAGCCATTTGGATGGGGCTCCCTGTGTCAAGATGACTCCTTGGATGTCCCTCCCTCAGCCTCAGCCACACCCCAGAGACGTCCCATGCCACCATGAAAGATGACTTCCCTGGGGCTGCTTCCAGAAGCTTCTAGTCCCTGCCCAGGAGTGGGGCTCACTGTCCGGATTACCCCAGGATGCTGCTCCCTACAAGCATGGAGCTCCTTGCTCCTTGATCTTTTGCTCTTTATACTCTATCCGACCCTGAGGTCACGTGACCTTGTGTATTAATGCATGACCCAGCAGCTGGCACAGGTGTGGCCTTAGATCTCAGGTGAGGGGGCCTGATGACCCTCCCCATGCCTTCTTTCCTGTGTCATCCCAGCTGCTTTGGATAAAGCTGGCCAAGCTGCTTATGCCTTTCAATGTGACGAATTTTGCAATGCTACCGCCACGAACTATAATTCTGAATAGCAAAGGGCTAAACTAGCCATGACATTACACTTCATTCCTAGAGCTGTGACAGTGAAAAGTCCAGTCTGTCTATTGCCAATAATATACTGCAAGAGACAACTAAACAAAAAAAAGTGTTTTATATATTAAACTCTGTACCTAATTTTTCACTTAAAATGTTACTCTGTGGTCTCAAACTATTTATTAATGAAATAAGATGAATCTCCCTCGAATTTTCCTATACACGCTCTGGTTGTTTTTGGCCAGAAGAGTCTCTCCCATGTCCTCTGTCCAAACCAGATACATCCTGTGTTTCCACAAGGAAACCATCAGAATCTATTAAAATTACTGCACTCCGATAGCAGCAGGGACATGACAAATCGCAGGCCAAGAGTCAGATACCACAGAACGTGTCTCAGCGCTCTGGGGCCAGGCCCATTTGCAACCAAATGATATTGTGTGTGGCTGGCTTGCTTGGTGCATGACAAACTGAGGCAATTTCAGGCTGTCTGCAGGCCAGGGAGATTTCTCTGATGCTGCCCATAGGTAGTTCACGGAATTGTGCCGAGTTCCCAGATTTGAATCACTTGGGGCTTGAAAGGGCTTCACTTGACAAGCTACAAATAATTACCCTCCACTCCTTCCATTGTACTCTATTATTTTGCCCCCTTATCTCTAGGATTTGAGCTTTTGTGAACAAGCAAGGTCGCCTTCTATTTTGACCACAACACAACAAAACATTGTTCTTTTCTGATATGATAAATAAAAGGAGGTCTTGCAGACTAAACATTTTTATCAGGTCCATTTTCTACTTTTATAGGCAAAAGAAAAAAAAGAAATCAGCCCTGCCCCATTAAAAGGGTTGATCTGGATGGAAGCTGGCAGGCAGATGCATACATCCTCTCTGAGTGACGTGACCCAACTATCTGGATTTTTGTAAAAGCTCATTTGAAAAATGGAGCACTAACTAACAGATAAAGAGCATATGGGCAACAGCTTTCAGATAGTTTGTAATTCCCTTGCCCTCCTGTCTTCCAGCTTCATTCTAATAAATATGTGTACACACACAAGGGGGAAAGGGGGCCTGAGGCATGTCCCACTAGGTAAGTGATTCTGAATTGATTTTCACTTTTTAGGCTAGGCTAGCCTGAAATTCTCAAATCCTCATTCTCCTGAGTCCATTGCTGAGATTACAGACATGCACCACCATGCCTGGCTCTCAATCGGGTATTTGTAATTTTCTTTTTGCTTTTCTTTGAGACAGAATCTCATGTAGCCCAGACTGGCTTGGAGCTCACTATAAAGTGAAGAATGCCTTCAACTTCTGACCCCCCCCCCACTACACACCACCACCACCCTTTCCAAGTACTGGGATCATGGGCCTGTCCCCCCATGCCTAGTTTTATGGAGTGCTAGGGGTGAAAACCAAGGGCTTGTGTATGCACTTAATCACTCTCCCAACTGAGCTATATTCCAACCTTGACTTAACATTTTAAATTCTAGTCACTAAAAACTTTTGAAATAGCTACAATAATGATTAACACTAAGTCAAAAAAAAGTAACCTAACCATTTTCTTTTAAAGTTTAAATTATTTGTTAAATCTTCCCTTTGAGTTGTTATTGGCTATTTTCAAGTCCTCTCCATTTAACTTTTGTAATTGTCCTACAACATAGACACAGAATTTCATTTAAATAAAATTAGTACCAGGAGTAGGGTGCACTTGTTATCCCAGCACTTGGGAGGTGGAATACAGGAGGATCAAGGCCAGCCTTGTCAATGTGAGATCATGTTCCAAAAAAAAAAAAAAAAAGAAAGAAAGAAAAGAAAAAGAAAATTTGTTACTATCTCCATTTTAGAGATAAGGAAACTGAGGTACATTGAGGTAAAGTAACTGGCTCCATATCTCGTAGTTTATAAATTATAGAAATGTGACTTGAATCCAAAGAGTTTAACAAAAATCCTTCCATACACCTTTGTTGTTTACAATATCATGTGCTTAAGGTCCAGGTGATCACAGAGACAATATCAATATACTCTGCCTGAGCTGAAATCAGGAGCTCAGAGAGAACTGTGTTAACAGAGTAAAAAAATAATAAGTAAGATTAACCTCTTGCAGAGCTAAAGAAGCTACAACTTGAGACTTTTAGCTCCTGAAACCAAGTCCCATTACTCCTGCTCCCTACAAGTCTTGCTATAAGATGGACCCCTTCTAATGCTGTGTCAACTACAGTAAAGTTTGCCACACATCATTCTTGAGCACTGGAAGCATGGCTATTCCTGATGGAGTTGTCTCATAAATAGTAAAAAAAAAAACCACCAAATTTCAAAGAATCAAAAATAATATAATCTCATTAGTACTGTTAATATTAATTACATGTTGAAATATTTTTGATTTATTGACTAAAATAAGGTAAACCATTACAATTCATTTTATCTGCATTTTTTTAACTATGGCTGCTAGAAAGTCCTGCTATGGCTCACATTTGGGTTCATGTTATATATACTTCCTTTGGGCAACGCTGTTCTAAACTCAAAGGGAATCTGTAAACCTGACAGAAAAAGCAACTCCAACAAACAGCCGTTTGCCTCTCGGGACACACTCCCATGCGTCTTAAGCTCTCACCATCGCTTCCTCTCCTTGACCATGAAGTGGTCACTGTCTTGGTCTCAGAAAGCCTTCCCTTCTTGCTGCTCTAACTTCTCCCCAAAGCACCCAACAGCCTCTGCTCCCCCAACCTCCTGAGTCCTCTGCAATCTGAGCTCCATCCCTCACAGGGCCCTTCTCTACCTCATTCTCCTGACCTCTCCATCATCGCTAGAAGCTGCTGGATCCCCACACCCTCAGTGGGTCTTGAATGAACTGACCAGCTAGACACTTTCGAGGCAGGAAAGAAACAACACTCAGAGAACACGGCTGAGGCTCCTGTCCACTGAAGCAAGGCCACTAGAAGGGGTTCAGTGGGGCCCACTGACCATTGGCCACAATCAATGGAGTAAGGAGCGACCTGGCAAAGGGCAAAGCCTGGCCACTGGCTACTGGGAGGAAGTGAAACTGTACTGGTTTGGAAAGGGAAAACACAAGTTAACCAACTTTGGGCAGGAGAAGGAATAGACTTCCTGTAGGCAGATCAGGAGACTAAGAGCACGCGACCAGGCTGGAGGGGTGGAGGTCAGGAGTTCCGGGCAGCAGGGCAGGAGATGCCAACGGGGGACATAAGGACAAATGGCACAAAGGGTACAAACTTCTTTTGGTTTTGAGGTAGGGTTTTGCTCTAGCCAAGGCTGACCTGGAATTCATGCTTTTGGCTCAGGGTGGCCTTGAACTCATGACAATCCTCCTACCTCTGCCTCCCAAGTGCTGGGATTAAAGACGTGCACTACCACACCCAGTTGAATACAAAACTTTTTAAATTATTAATTCCAGACAATTTTGTGGGTTGTTTGTTGGGGTTTTTCAATTTTTGATTTCTGATTTGGAGTGGGGGAGGATGAAACGGGGTCTTACCATGTAGCTCTGGGTTTTGTTATGTCACCTGGGAAGGCCTAGAACTCATAATCCTTTGCCTGAGTCTCCCTAGTATTGGGAGTAAGAAGAGGAGAAGAGAGGAGAGGAGAAGAAAGAACTGTGTTATAAAGGCTTAAAAACAGAATATAATATCCCATTATATAGTGAAGGGCTTCTTGCAGAGAGCCGGGGTAGTCAAAGGAAGGAAAACTTAGATAATCTACATTCAGCATTTACACATAAGTGTGTCACATGATCTTTCACTAGTACTATATAAAAAGCTAGCTCAAGCACTTTTGGTTCAGTATTACTTGTTTAGAAGAAAATGTTTCCCATATTTTTCCAGTGACAGCTAAACTATTAATTAATGTGTCTAATTTCAGTACATTCTCTACAGATTATATTAAAGAGCTTGTAGGTGAAGTTTAATTTGTTCATGGTGGAAAAAAAAGGCATGGCTAGGGCCAAAGGAAGAAGGGAGTCAAACACACACACACACACACACACACACACACACACACACACACACACACACACGTAGAAAAAATATAACGCAAGTTGCCAGAAACTTCTGACTGAAAACACAAGACAACAACAGCAATAACAAAATTCCCAAAGTTGTAAGCATCACGGTCACTACAGAAGCACTGCAAACACTCGTATGGGACTGGGGAAGATGGCTCAGCAATTAAATGCATTTGTTTGCAAAGCCGGCCAGTCCGGGTTCAATTTCCCAGGACCCACATAAAGCCAGATACACAAAGTGGTGAAAGTACCTGGAGTCTGTTTGCAGTGGTAAAAGCCTCAGTGGGCGCTCTCTCGCTTTCATTCTCTTTCTCTGTCTCTTTCTCTCAATCTATCAAATAAAAATATTTTCCAAAGATCCATATGTGGCTGGAGAGATTGATCAGTGGTTAAGGCACTTGGCTGCAAAGTCCAATGACCCATGTTCAATTCCCAAATGCCCACATAAAGCCAGATGCACAAAGTGGCGCATGTGTCTAGAGTTCATTTGTAGCAGCTGGAGGCCCTGGTGCACCCGTTCTTTCTCTGTGTCTCTCTCTTCTATCTATCTCTGCTTGCAAATAAATGTGTTTTTTTTTTAAGATTCATATGATCATAGGAAAGAAACAAAAGTCTCCAAAGATTTCCAGTGTCTACAGATCCAGTGTCACATAAGAAGCCTCCCCTGCACTCTCAGAGGCCCTCGGCCACCTGCTTACTGTGTGGTCTTCCCTGAGTGACTGGTGGGAACAGAAGTGAGGTGCAGAAAGGGAAGATGGAGGGGTCAAGACTTGGGAGGGAGATGTCCAAAGAGGAAGAGGCTGTGCATTTGGACATACTAGGGAAGAGGAAGTGGATAGTGCAAAGGTCCAATGTACAACAAAGAGTGAAAGAAGGCACATGGAGACTGTAGGCTAGCTGCTGTGGGCCTGGGTGTCCAGGAGAGCAGCGGGGGACACCCACATCATATGCATTAGGCTCGCTGAAGATGCAGAAACATAAGTGGCTTGACCCCCACTTGATGGCAGAGCCAGTACAGAAACACTGGGAAACCATGGGCTTCTGAAGATTTCTCATGTTTAACGTGATCCATTACTGAACATTTCAGCTTACAACACTTCCTCAAATTATCAAAGTCACTGTACCATAGACCATCCTGAGTAATGAGTTTCTGTTTTATGCTCTCTGGGGTTTGGTAACAAGACTGGAAAATTCTTTGTACTGCCTTACTTAACTCCCAATGAGTTGAGTTCATGTTTTCAATCTGAAGCAACTCCCTTGTATGACCAAGAACATATCCCCACCAAGCTATCCCATGACCCTCTCTACAGTGGCATCAGGGATCCTCATCACCTGGGCTGCTCACACTTTGATCCAGTCAAGAATAACTGCCCAGCTGGGCGTGGTGGCGCATGCCTTTAACCCCAGTACTTGGGAGGCAGAGGTAGGAGGATCACCATGAGTTTGAGGCCACCCTGAGACTACATAGTGAATTCCAGGTCAGCCTGGCTAGAGTGAGACCCTACCTCGAAAAACAAAAACAAACAAACAAAAAAAGAATAACTGCCCAGCAGAAAAGCTTCTCTCACCATCAGGAATGCAGGAATTTACCTAGCAGGTTAAACTGCTTGTGCCTTCCTTCTACAGAAAGAACATTCCAACTATCTGCTGCCTTCTGAGGGAGATGCCTCAGGCCAGAGGTGAAATGGCACCAGAAATGGTAAAAAAAAAAAAAAAAAAAAAGGGGGGGGGGCTGGGGAGATAGCTCAGTGCATAAAGCACTTGCCACACACGAGCGTGAGTACCTGAGTTCAGATCCCCAGGATCCAGATAATGTCGGAGTTCCACAGCTTCTACAATCCCAGCATGACCAGTGAGATGGGAGAATTTCCAAGGGAAGCTTGCAGACCAGCCAGCCTGGCCAGAGCGTGGTGAGCAATGAAATGCCTGCTTCTAATGAGATAGGAGAGCCCAACACCTGAAAGGCTGCCCTCAGATCACACATGCATCCACACTCACTCACATGACCATGCACATATACACACGCACAAAATGAAAGGCTAAGATAAGGCTCCTGACCTGCCACTTTCCACAAGGAAGCCACCATTCTCCTGCTTTTAGACCCAGGCTAATGACAACTATTTCTTAGTGCACACCTTCTCTGTACAGGGTTCTTGTTATTTACTGGGTGAATGGGGGTGTACGGAGGTTGAGAACCCAGGTGAGCCTCACGATCACGTGCAGGCCCTCACCGTCTGCTGTACACCCTCCTGACTACACACACACAGGCAAATGTTGGCAAATGATATAGGATGATGTTTCAGAAATGCATCCCCCTCCCAGCTGTCCACAGACCTCTGCCCTTCATCCAAAAAATGAAGACACTTTTCAAGCTCTGGGTCTATGGAGTTCTGGGTCATCTTTTCTCATGGCAACATATTTTTAATTTGTTGAAATTATAAAGTTATATCATTAATCAGTTTTAATAGTCTCTACTGAACATAAGAAACCACTGCAAACAGTTCATGGATAAAATAAACATGGATCAAATTCTACTTCAGTTTTATGTACACCAAGTCCCCTTGCCATCCTGGAGTTTCTGTTCAATGTTTATGAAAAGCTTTATTTATGTTGTTGTATAGCTTTGGTATTAAAGTGAAGGAAGAGGAGATTTTATGAGATTAACTATACTTGAAACAGAAATCCCACAAAAGGCAACTCAGAGACCTCACTAAAGAAATGAATATAGCCCAGCATAGTGGTCCCCACCTGTGAATCCAGCCCTCAGGAGGTTGAGACAGCAGGATTCTGAGTTCAAGACTGCCTGGGATATATAAGCAAGAATAGAGGGAGGGAAGAAGGGAAGGGGGGAGGAAAGAAGAAACAGACAGAATATAGTGCTACAGAGCACAGCCTGGGCTACATGATATCCTGTCTCAAAAAAAAAAAAAAACTACTTAATTTTTAGAAGCAAAGACCAATGCCTCAATACTAACTAGCACAGGATCAGTTGTGTATTCTGTAATGTTCTCCCATCATTGCATTTGATTGAACAGCTTTTTCTATTATCTCCACTAAGGGAGCCAAGCTCACTGTAGTAGAGCAAGTGGTTCCCATTCTGTGCAAGCTCAGGAAGGGATAAGGTTACCTGTGGTCTCTCTCTGGGTATTTCCAGGCCCTTTGTTGAGAGAACGGAAACAGACACAGGCACAAAGTAAAGCAGAAGTGCCATTGCAGGCAAAGCATAAGTGCATGTCCCGGATGCAAGGCCAAGAGAGGCTGGCCACCCGAGCCACAGAGAACTCAAGGGTCCTGGGTGGGAACTGTTTGGAGTCCTGTATTATTCTTGTTGTTGTTTTGGTTTGTTTTTTCCAAGCTAGGGTCTCACTTTAGCCCAGGCTGACCTGGAACTCACTCTATAGTCCCAGACTGGCCTCAAACTCACAGCAATTCTCCTACCTCTGCCTCCCTAGTTCTGGGATTAAAGGCATTTGCCACCATACCCAGCCTGGTACTCCTTTTCATGGGGTCAAGAAAGAGGAGCTGTTTACCAAAGGTTTAGGTTGGGTGCTTCTCTGTTTTGACTGACAGGCTTGGGTTCTGTCAGCTTTCTCTGTGGGGCATGTCCCTTTCCATGGTACATCTGATTTTAATCATATGTACCCCCATTATGCATAAGATTCTCCCTAAAAAAATCACTCAGAGGACACACTTTGCCTTTTTGCACATAAGCATCCAAAACCAATACAGGCCAGATGGGCCCTTTGTCTCCTGGTCCTGGATACCTGCTCCAGGAAGACATCTGAACAGAAATGGGGCATTACCAACAGATTGCTATGGGAGCTAACTTATTTCCACTGTTTAAAGCAGGCATAGAGCAGCTTGATATAGTGAAGGTCCCAGGTTGCCAACAGGTAATCCCAGGTAGTTCTAAGCTATTCCCTAAGCCTGCCTCCCTTAGGAGGCCCAGCAGCCTCTCTGGCTGATCTCATATCTGCTAAATTGAGTTTCCAATTGAGCTGCTATTCTCTTCTTGTGGAACATTTGCAGAATAAACCCAACCACTGTTTCCTTCTCAGTCACAAGCTGGCTCTAGTTCTGTTTGATCTGGAATCACAATGAGTAAAACACTCTGGCCACCAGTCAAGGTCACACACCAGCCTTCCCCTCCTCACCACTCCTACCTGGGTCCTCAATGTGTGGAGACGCTTCTTTCTAGGATACTTCACGGGCTGCCTTTCTGCTGGTAGCACAGGACTCTTAACTGGATTTTAACAGTGCTGATGTTATAAAGGCAGAGACACACCCAATGATAGTAGCTGATACAAACTGAGCTAACTAACCTGCAGCAGCCCTGGCCAGGCATTTCCCCTCTACTATTTCACTTGATCTTGGCATTGACCTTGTAGGCTAGTGTGATGGTTAATCTTTACTGTCAACTGGATTGGATGTAGAATCACTAGGGAGACAAATCCCTGGGCATGTCTGTGAGGGATTTTCTAGATTAAATTAATTGAGCTGGCAAGACCCACCATAACTGTTGCCAGCACCATTCCAGAGCTGGGGTCCTGGGCTGGATAAAAAGGAGAGAGTTAGCTGAGCACTGGCATTTATTATTCTTTTTTAAAAAATATTTTATTTATTCATTTTCAAGCAGAGAGATACAGAAGATAGATGATGAGAGAGAGAGAGAGAGAGAGAGAGAGAGAGAGAGAGAGAGAGTGCACCAAGGCCACCACCTTGTGGATCTGGCCTGTGTGGGTACTGGGGAATTGAACCGGGGGCCTCAGGCACTGGAGACAAGTGCCTTAACCACTGAGCCATAGTTCCAGCCCTGGCATTTATTATTCAGATTCCTGACTCTAGGTGCAATGTGAGCAGTTCCCTTAAATTCCAGGCCCCACCTGCCATGAGACCTTCAAACTGTGAGTCAAAAGCAACCCTCCCTTCCTTAAATTGCTTTTTAAAAGTATTTTCTTTATTTATTTGTAAGGAGTGAGAGGGAGAATGGACATGTCAGGGCCTCTAGCCTCTGCAAACAAACTCCAGATGCATATGTCACTTTGTGCATCTGGCTTTAATGGGTACTTGTCATTAGGCTTTGCAAGCAAGCAATTAACCACTGAGCAACCTCTCCAGCCCCTTAGTTGCTTTTGTTAAGCAATTTGTCACAGCAACAAGAAAATTAACTAAGAGCTGGGCATGGTGGCCACGCCTTTAATCCCAGCATTTGGGAGGCTGAGGTAGGAGGAACACCATGAGTTCGAGGCTACAGAGTGAGTTTCTGTCAGCCTGTGTGAGAGTGAGGTCCTACTTGGAATCTCCACACCAAAAAAAATAAATTAATAAAGTAACTAACACAGCTAGGTATTCTTGGTAGCTCTTCATAAAGATAAGGAAACTGAGGCTGAGTTGTGTTTATGCTTGCTGATATAACTGTTCAGCTCTCTGTGGAGCAATAAATGGATGAAACAATATGTCAGATGCATTACTTCACAAGCTTAAAGAAGCCCTTAAGAGACAATTCTGCTATTTCTCGAGGATCTTAAAAACCCCCTGAACATGACAGCATCCCCAATAACCAAGTACAGTGCCTAGGATGCTAGAGCACTGAAGGCCTTCCAGAACTACTGGTTGAAAAAGTAAGTCTACGTAAATATGGATGCCAATGGCTTGTTTCCATCTGTGGCTGTGCTCAGCATGGAGCTCAGGGGGACCTTGGGCATGTCACCCAGGCGCTCTGTCACTGAACTGCAGTCCAGTCTAAGGCTCCGAGGGGCGTGCCTCACCCTCCCCATCTCTGTGCTTGCTCCAGCCCTCGTCCATTTCCAACTGGGACAGCTCCGCCTGGCACTGCCTACCCTGCCAAACACACACAGCACAGCACAGCAACATGGAGCTGAACTCCCAACACAGCTAGTCTGCACACCCAGCATTTAGGAAGCTCTCGCCCACAGAAAGAAAAACTAATGTTTTTAGAGCCATAACTCATTCTTAAGAGCAATCTCTGAAAAAAAAATCTTCCCAAAACAAAACTCTAGTTTAACATGGCATTCATTAAAACTGGCCTCATGTGAACCTGGCTGAACCTAACACTGATGAGTCAGAGGTCTGAGCTCTGCTCAGAGCAAAGCACACTGGGATGAGTCTGGGCGGCTCTGGCTCTGCTAACTTTTCCCTTTTGATTCAGTCCACAACCCCAGTCCATGGAGTGGTGCAGGCAACCACTGAGGAATGGGGACACTGTGGTTAGGCAACAATTGCTACCAGTGGGTATTTATTATTCACAGAATACTTCAATGAAATTCTGCCTTTGCTTTAGGCTTACAGCAGTATGCTCTGGTAAAACTTTGAATGTGTTGGTTTCCAGATAACCAATCCTAAACAGCTGTTAGCAATCGTTGCTTATCCAGAGAATTCTATTCTTCAGATGTTTTCACACATGAAGTGAGTGGGATACTTCAAAAGCCATTCTCTAATGTAGAAGTACCAAAAGGTTCTTGAGATTGCTTCAAAAAAATTCATTCAAGAGCTGGAGAGATGGCTCAGCAGTTAAAGGCATTTGCTTGCAAAACCTGATGGCTCGGGTTCGATTCCCCAGATGTACAAAGTGGCACATTCATCTGGAGTATATTTGCAGCAGCAAAAGTCCCTGGCACCTAGCACACCCATATTTCCCCCTCTTTCTCATTCTCTTCCACCAAATAAATAAAAATTATTTCTTGTTAAAAAGATAATTAAGCTGGGTGTGGTGGGGTGCACACCTTTAATCCCAGCACTCAGGAGGCTGAGGTAAGAGTATCACTGTGAGTTTAAGGCCATAGAGTGGGTTCCAAGGTTCCAGGTCAGCCTGGTCTACAGTGTGACCCTACCTCAAAGAAAAGAAAAGAAAAGAAAAGAAAAGAAAAGAAAAGAAAAGAAAAGAAAAGAAAAGAAAAGAAAAGAAAAGAAAAGAAAAGAAAAGAAAAGAAGGAAGGAAGGAAGGAAGGAAGGAAGGAAGGAAGGAAGGAAGGAAGGAAGGAAGGAAGGAAAGGAGGAAAGAAAGAAAGAAAGAAAGAAAGAAAGAAAGAAAGAAAGAAAGAAAGAAAGAAAGAAAGAAAGAAAGAAAGGAGGAAAGATGGAAAGAAGGAAGGAAGGAAAGAAAGAAAGAGAGAAAGAGAGAGAAAAGAAAAGAAAAGAAAAAAGTTCATTTAAAGCTCTGTGTTGGCACTCATTTGTATCCCCATTCTCAGGAAGCTGAGGAGGAAGTTCTGGAAGTTCAAGGTTAATCTTGGTTACACAGCAAGTTCTAGGCCAGCCTGGGCTACATGACACCCTGCGTCCAAAAAAATTATTTTTTATTTAAGCAATAGATTAAATATGAAATTATTCAAAGGTAAGAAGGCACTTCTTATGCAAGATGAGAGGAAGATAAAATATATGATACATTAAACCCAATGTCTAAATTTTAATTAGTAGTGTTAGAAATAACAATATCTGCTCACATAGCAAATTCTTACTATGTGCCTGGTACTTAGCACTAAGCCTTATGAGAAGGCTGAGGTAGGCATTTTCAGAAAATGAGACTCAAGCTAAATGACTTTCACAAATTTCCTCACTGGTCACCAAGCTAAAATGTGGAACCAAGTCTGTGGGGCTCTGAAGCTCAATAATCACACGCCTTAGAAGTTCCTCAAATGGGCTGAGGTCAGGAGAACTTTTCTGAAGTTCATTTGCCTAGAAGCCAGTCCTGGATTCACTTCTGCTGACTCAGAATGTGACCAACCCTACAAGTATCTGAAGCAAAGCTGGCATCTCCCCTCCATGCTGAACCTATGCTCTACAGAGCACTAGTTCAAAACAGCCACTCACCTCATAATGTGCAGGGTTAGCTACAAATTAAAGTCACCTTGAGAGCTTTTAAACAGTACCACAGCCTTGACCCCAATTACATGAGACTTCGGGGCAAAGCCTAGAAAATCAGTATTTTCAAATGTTTTCCAAGAACCACTTTTCTGCCTTATTAAGATATGGGCACGTCATCCACTTTAATGCTGTTCACGACTATCTAGGGACACCTTAGCACAGTACTTCTAGCCTCTGACTGCTAATGGGGAGGTGGGGTGCTGGTGACTTTAACTCTTTTAGAAGCCTCAAGTGGGGCTAGGGAAGCAGTCAGTGGTAGAGCCTTTGTTAGGCATGTCCAAGGCCCTGGATCCAGTCCCCAGCAAGGGGGATGATCTGGTGTCCCACCCATACCCCAGAACCCTCAAAGTGCATTCACAGTTCGTGACACTCTCCATGTTCCTCCCAAGTCTGAGCACCAAGGTCAAATGCCAATGAACCTTTGCCATAAACGCCCCATGGTGTTCCTTAGCCTCAGATAATCTTTAATTGGTGCTGGCTCTTTAAATCCTCCAAGTTGTTGGCCATTTCCCCAACCCTGTGAACCACTCTGTGTTCCAACCTCAGTCACTTGGAGTCCCTCTCCCTAGTGACTGACTCATCTCATAGGCACATGCCAGGCTTGTCATTCGCCCACCACTTTCCATGTCACTATCTCTGCCTCTTTCTCTCTCGTGAGTATTCAACGTGGTCACTTCTAATGCTACCACTGTATACAGAGTAGGAACCACGCAGTTCTGGACACATTAGACCCAGGCAAGAAGCTACAGGCTTCTCTTGCTCTGGGCGGTAGCTGAGTTTATATCTGTAAAAGTTCCTAATGAAGGAGGCTGAAGAGATTGCTCTGCGGTTAGGGTGCTTGCCTGCAAAGCCTATTGACCCAAGTTCAATTCCCCAGTGCCCAAGTAAAGCCAGATGCACAAAGTGGTGCATGCATCTGGAATTTGTTTGCAAGCAGCTGGAGGCCCTGGTGTGCCAATTCTCTGTTTCTCTTCTCCCTATTGCTCTCTGCTTGCAAGTAAATAAATAAAAATCTATTGTTTTTAAAAACTTCCTAATGAAGCATTGTGAAGAAGAGGAGCCTATGCTGCCCTCTGATAACAAGCAAGGCTCAGATCAGCAAGAACACAGACACATTCACTTTCAGAGCTCCTGCCTGAAAACTTTCCTCTCTTATCTGTGTGCCTTCCTGCCTCCCAGCAAACCCCCACCCTGCTGCAGGACCAGAACAGCCCTTCCCCCTTGGGAAATTTTAAGGACCAGGACTTATCTCCCACTCTCTTATCCATATGACTTCTCCCTTGTACTCTGGGTCCAGACCCCAGAAAGTCTTAAAAGGAATATCCAAGTCAGGCAGGCACCGTGTTGCCTTTAATCCTAACATAGGAGGCAGAGGTAGGTAGGAGGATCTCAGTGAGTTCCAGGAGGCCAGCTTGGAGCTACAGAGCGAGTTCCAGGTCAGCCTGGACTAGAGTGAGACCCTATCTCAAAAAAAAAAAAAAGGAATATCAAACCTCGTGAGCTCCTGCTCTCCCTCCACCCCGATCCTGCTCCCTTTCCTTCACTTCTCCAGCTCTGCAGCCCTGGTGATAAGGATCATAATACGGGCAGTCTGACCTTCACACTGGCATGGTGCTGGGGGGTGGGAGGGGGGCAGACCTAGCAGCCATCATTAATACAGTCAGCCTGAGTGCCCAAAGCTCAAACATAATGTATTGTTCAAAACAAAGATTGTTTTGTTGTTGTTTTCTGAGACAGGGTCTCACTAAGTAGACCGGGCTGGTTTCAAACTTAAAGCCGCTCTACCTCTGACTGCGGATTGCTATCCTGCACCACCACCGCCCCCAACAAACAAGCAAAACACAAAGATCTCCCTGGTTGAAAAAAGAATGAAAGTTTATTTCCAGGCTGAACTTTTGAATTATGTAAAAGTTCTTCCATTGTGCGTAAATGAAAACCTGAACACTGAAAACAAAATGCTCTTTATCCAACAGTATCTAGATGCCAAAGAAGCAGCATTCCGTGTGAAAAGATTCTGTCAAAGGGCAATCAGAGGTTCTTAAAGCCTCCCTAAAGTGCACTCGACCTCTAAGGTGGAGCACTTCAATGGCTTACAGAATGAATCTGCATCCTCCCTACTCACCATGTCCCTTCCACATAGGACAACGTTATCAATGAGAAAGTTCAGAGCACTTAAAATGCATTTACTTCTTGGATGGGGAAGACTTGGTCCATTCCTTTGCTTTATTCAGTGCTATTTTGTAAAAGAATCAACAGAAACATGCCACAATGAATTCAGTGTCTGACAGAAAGAAAAAAAACCCAGATCTGATTTCCATACAAATTATGCGATAAACTAAAGCCATAATACACTCTCATAACTTTTATGAAAAAGATCAAGATTATTGACTCTTAAAATAAGATCTCCATTAATTTCTAAATTAATTCAATCCTGTTTCCAATAACTGGTTCTTGAGAAAGAATTTAAGGATAATATTTAAAAGTTAATTAAAAACAGCGTAAGCATTCACGTCAGTCAAGCGTGACCTCTGCTCTACAGAGCATTTAAATGCATGTCACCTTGACCTGTAACACAGCAGAGTAAAAGTTTTGGTCAATATAAATCAAATGTACACTAATTTATGCAGCAGTTTCCTGGTATCTGAATCAACATCAGAAATCCAACTAGTATTTGTTATTCTGTTATTGACAAAAGGAAGCATATTTAAATGATAACAAGTACTCCTGGGTGTCATTTGGAAGTTAAATTGTTCCCTGTGGGCAGCTTCCATAAATGGTTGCATTTAAAGGTCATTTACCACCAAAGTATGAACAACTGTTGCATTTATTATCACAGGCTCAATAGTTTGAATGGTGAAGACATCAATTTTTACTGACAATGAGATCTAATTGTTCATTAATAAACAAGGAAAACAGACATCTGTAAACTTTCATTCTCTGCACTATGATCACATTTCAAAAACAAAATGCTGGGCGTGTGTCACATGCCTGTAATCACCTATATATAATCCCAGAACTCAGAAGGCTGAGGCAGGGGGGTTGTGAGCTGGAGTCTAGCCTGAGCTCCACAGAAACTTCCATACCAGCTTGGCAACCTAGCAACACAACAACAAAAACAAAAATAATTCCAGGCAACTGGAACACAAAATTTTCTAGCTATGAGGCAAGACAAAGAGAAAATGAAGGGAACATGGAAAGGGAAGGAAGTTGGTTTCCATTTCCTTTCTCCTGTACTGTGGCCTCAGTATCTAGAACAATGGTTGGCACTTGATTGGTTATCAATAAATATTTGTTGAATCACATCAAGCCTATACTTCCCATTTTTCAGGGCAAAAGCCAATGTTTTTGTGATTACCTGGGTGGCTTAATGACTATGCTTCACCCACCCCACCACCCCTTCACCTTACCCCTCACCCACTACCCATGACCCCCAGCTTCTACTCTCCTCTGTTCTCTTCTTTTGTTCCAACCCCACTTGCTGGTCTGCTACCTCATGTCTGTGCACATAGTACCTTTTCAGTAAACATCAGCAAGAAGCCGCATTTCAAAAACCATTCAGCCACTTCCCAAAAAGAAACTAGAGGGAAACAGTAATATGTTTCAAACATGCCCTATTAAACCATCAATTTCACTAGCAAATCATATGGATTTAAGAGGACTTTTTAGCTTTATGAAAGGACATCCACTCCTAAAGTTTTCTGGTAAGTAAAAAATAAATGAAATAAAATAAAATTCCTCTCAAAGTTTTCCAAAATCAATAATCACATTCACATATCAGATTGGGAACATACATGATGGTACCTGAATGAAACTAGAATTAACTTTCAGGAATGGTGAAGTGACATATTCCTATTTGAAATTGAGCTTCTAAAACATGGCTTCTAGAGTATAGTGTGGTGGCACCCACCTTTCATCCCAGCAATCAAGAAGCTGAGACAGAAAGATAGTGAGTTGGGGGGTGGATGTATAGACAGACAGACAGACAGCTGAACAGAGAAGTCACAAATATGTACAAGTTAGCCATCTTTATTCCTCTGTGATCAATTCTTTTTCTGAACCAACAACTGGACTTCATTTGCTCAAATGAACCATTCTTATTTTATTTCCCTGAGGTTCCCCTAAAACACAGAGCAATTAATCAAGAAATGTTTTAGAAATTTTTGTGACTCTCTGAAAGTATATCATCTAGGTTTTAGGACCTTACAGCTCACATGTAACTAACATTCATCTCTTACCTACAGCAAGCAACTCCTGCAGACACAAGATGCTCCTACCAACAACCCTTTAGGGCTCACAGGTGACTGGAATTCCTGGGCACTAAATAGGATTGTGGTATGGGGTTCATTGATGAGGTTAGACTGCCCGAGCCCATGGTCTGATTTATTCTTTATCTCTTCTGTGGGAACTATCAATGAAAGTTAACTCAGACAGAGAATTCTTCCAGATGGAAATCTTGCTTCTGAAACAAATTCTACTCAAACATGTCAATAAATATTCTAGGCACAGGATAAAAGACCCACCTTTGTGACTAGCAGAGAGACTCAGAGAAATAGTTTTATTAAGGGTATTTTATTGCCACTTTCCTTGCTTACAGTTCTACCTTCCACATATGAATGTATGAGGTTGCAATTATTCTCAGTCCGAGTGGCTAATGAAAGTAAAGACTGCTACTTTGACAAGGGCATGTCTTGATTCCCTGTGACTTTTTGAATACCACTACAATAAAACCTCAGGAAGGGCTGGGGAGATAGCTCAGTGGTGGAGCATTGAGTCCCTGGGTTCAATCCTTAGCACTGAAAAAAAAAATCCAAGCACGATGGCACATGCCTATAATCCCAACACTGGGGAACTGAAACAGGAGGATCAGGAGCCGGAAGCCAAGCTCAGCTACAAAGTGAGTTCCAGGCCAGCCTGAACCACATAGAGACTACAAAATCAAACAAAATCTGCATTAAACCCTGTTTCTTAGCTGGGTGTGGTGGATCATGCCTGTAATCTTAGCACTAAAAAGGATCAGGCAGGAGGATTGCCATGTGCTTGAAGCCAGCTTGGGTTGAGTTCCAGGGCATCCTGGGATACAATGTGAAACTTTATCACACACACACACACACACACACACACACACACACACAACACAAAATTATTTTCTTAATAATCTCCAATTTTGATTCATGGGCTAGAGAGATGGCTCAGTAATTAAAAGCACTTGTTTGCAGAACCTGATGGCCCAGGTTCAATTCCCTAGTAGCCATGTAAAGCCAGATGCACAAAGTGGCACACATGTCTAGAGTTAGTTTGCAGAGGCAGGAGGACATAGCATACTCATTCTCTCTCTCTCCTTCTCTCTCTCTCTCTTTCTCTTTCACAGAAAAATAACTGCAAATGATTCTTAAGGATGTAAAGACACTCAACTTCACAATCTGAGAAATTATGAACACTAAAACTCATATGAAACGTGACTGCTCAGTTATCACATTCATTTTTCTGTCTATTTGAGACATGGTCTCATAGAGCCCAGACTGCTTCAAACTCACTAGGCAGCCAAGGATGACCTTGAATTCCAGATCTTCCTGTCTGTACCTCTCAAATGCTGGGATTAATGCGCCTGGCTTCATCCATCAGATTGGTAAAAATCCAAGAGCAACAACAGCAACATGGTCAGCTGGCAAGCTCGGGAGGAAGCATGCCCTCAAACAACTACGGGATTGCTCACACAGCACTGCCTCTGACAGGAACGTGACTGATAAAAATCATACATGCATTACCTTTGTGCATGTGGGCAGGCATGCGCAGAGATGTATATTGTGGAGGCATATCTTCGTTGGTCCTGCTTTACTGCATTTACTGAGACAAGATCTCTCAATGGAACCCAGAGCTCACTGATTCAGCCTCCCAGTGCTGGGATTAAAGGTATGTGCCACCACCTCTGGCATTTACATGGATGCTGAGGCTCCAAACTCAGGTCCTCAAGCTTGCTCAGTATGTACTTCATCCACTGAGCCCATAGGTATCTCTGCATACACTCTTGATCCAGTCACTTACTACTTGGAATCGAAAGGTGTAGGTATGAGAATTTTAAAAGATTTGTAGCTGGGCATTGTAGTGCATGCCTTTAATCCCAGCACTTGGGAGGCTGAGGTAGGAGGACCATTATAAATTTGAAACCCACCTGGGCCATAGAGTGAGTTCCAGGTCAGCCTGGACTAGAGCGAGACCCTACATCGAAAGAAAGAAAGAAAGAAAGAAAGAAAGAAAGAAAGAAAGAAAGAAAGAAAGAAAGAAAGAAAGAAAGAAAGAAAGAAAGAAAGAAAGAAAGAGAGAGAGAGAGAAAGGAAGAAAGAAAGAAAGAAGAAAGAAAGAAAGAAAGAAAGGAAGAAAGAAAGAAAGAAAGAAAAGAGAGAGAGAAAGGAAGAAAGAAAGAAAGAAATAACGAAAAGACCTGTGCAGAGCACATGTTTGTAATCCTAGTACTTCGAAGATTAAGAGACAGAAGAATCAGGAGTTCAAGGCCAGCCTGGGCTACACGAGACAAAATAAAAACAGTATAAAATAAAATGACTTGTGCAAGCTTGTTGACTGCAAGCCATCAACATGAAGAGCAATGCAGCTACAGGAAGGGCAGCGTCATCCTATACAGTCCCTTGGAATGTTCTCCAGAATACACTGTGAGCGAGCAGAAGCAAGGAAGCAGATGCTGCAGAGCACAGATTACTGCATGCTAATACATGTTTTAAGTGGAAGGGTGAAACACGTAATTCACATAGCAAACACTACAATTATTTTGACACTCTACCTTTGATTCCATAAATCTGCTGGCAGTAAGTCCTTCTATATGCAGAAGGGGGAAAAATCTCTTATTAGTAGTAGCATGCTGGTGACAGCCGTAATGTGTAGCTTATTTATTTTTACATGGGAATCAATGAGAGGGGAAGGAAAGAGGGGAAGGGGCCATGAACAGAGATCTCAATGGGTAAACCCAATGCCCTGTAATTGACAACGTTATGTACATACTTTATACAAGGATCAAACAAAATTATTGGGGTCTTCTGGCCTTGCTCTTTAAAACATTGATTTACAATTTCATACATGTATGTAATGTATTTCAGTCGCATATTCACCCATCATTACCCTCTCCTGTCCCTCCCCCAATCTGCTGAGCCCCTTTCCTGTCCTTGTTTTATTTTTGTTTTCATTAGTATGAGTGGGGATTTTTTATATTTTATTTATTTATTTATTTGAGAGAGAGAGAATGGGCGTTCCAGGGCCACCAGCCACTGCAAATGAACTCCAGACATATTTGCCCTCTTGTGTATCTGGCTTTACATGGGCACTGGGGAATTGAACTCTGGTCCTTCTGTATTGCAGGCAAACATCTTAACCTCTAAGCCATCTCTTCAGCCTGAGTGAGGGGATTATTTGCTTGGGCAAATTACCAGTGGCTATTCCACTGAAGAAAATGCCTCTCCCTCCTCCAGCAAACACTAATTGCCAATAACTCCTCAGGGAATGCATTTTGTTTTGTTTTTGTGTTTGAGGCAGGATCTTCCTATGGAGTACAGTTTGGCCTAGAATTTACTATACACCCCAGACTGACCTTCCTCTAATCATCCCGTTGCCACCTTCCTAAGTACTAGGGTTATAGGTGTGCACTCCCACTCCGAGCAAAAGTTAGTGTTTTTACTTTTTAATTTTCTTGTCTTTTAGATTGCTTGTCAGGCATGGTGGGGAGGCGTGTAATCTTGGGCAGTAAGGAAGCCAAGGAGAATCAAAAGGTCAAGGCCTGCCTGTGCAGCTTGGTGAAACTCTGCCTCAAAAAGCAAAAAAGGTACTGGAGAGATGGCTCAGAGATTAAGGCACTTGCCTCCAGAGGCTAAGGACTCAGGTTCAATTCCCCAGGACCCATGTGAGCCAGATGCACAAAATGGCACATGCATCTAGAGTTCATTCTCTCTCTCTCTCTCTCTCTCTCTCTCTCTCTCACACACACACACACACACACACACACACACACACACAAATAATTTTTAAAAAGGAAAAAAGAAAAAGAAGTTTTTAAAAAAGCAAAAATGTCTGTGTGATGGGAGATGGCTCAGTGAGTTAAATGCATAAGGACATTGAGTTTGGATCGCCAACACCAGGAAAAAGCAGGCATGGTGACATGCACCTGAAACAGGAGAATTCCTAGGGTCTCTAGCTAGTCTGACAAAATCAGTGAGCTCCAGGTTCAGTACAGAGATCCTGTCTCAGAAAAGACTCTACACACACATATATACACACACACATACACGCACACCTCATACACACATACACACACATATACACACACACACATACACACACACTCATACACACACACACAGAAAAAGGTGAAAGAGAGGACTAGAGACGTAGCTCAGTGGTAGAGTTCTTGTCTAGCACGTAAGGCCCCAGGTTCAATTCCCAGTACTACAAACGTAAATAAGTAACTTTTAAAAATAATCCCTAAAACTTCAAAATAAAATGAGATGGGGTGGTTGGTATTAAGAACAGAGGAGACATGATTTTAAAACATGGCTATTTTGGGTGGGACCCTGGCTCAGTAGGAATCCTTGCATCACAGCCCTGGGTTCCATCCCCAAATCACACAAACCAAGCCAGGGATGGCAGCCTGTAATCCCAACCTTCCAGAACTGGGGGCAGGGGGATCAGAAGTTCAAGATCAGCGTCAGCTACATAGTGAGTTCAAACACACATATGTTTGAACTCCAAGCATGGGGTTCAGAACCTGGGGTATATGAGATCCTATCAGAAGGAAGGAAGGAAGGAAGGAAGGAAGGAAGGAAGGAAGGAAGGAAGGAAGGAAGGGTGGGAGAAAGGAGAAGGGGGAGGGAGGGAAGGAAGGAAGGCAGGGGGAAAGGGAGGGGAGGGGAGGGGAGAAAATTAAATGAATGAAACTTCAAAGCAGTCTTACTTGAAATCACAACAATGAATCACAAGCACAGCTGGAGGTGCTTTGCAAACTTCTCTCACTCCTCCAACCAACCCAGCCCCCTGGCCAGCAGATCAGGGAAACCAGGAGGCAGGAGATCAGGAGCTTCCCAGAGTCAGACTCAGGCCTAACTGCCTGGGGGGAATAGATTTTGTTGTTGTTTGGAGACTATCCCAGACGGGGGCATCCTCCTGCCTCACTCCCAAGAGCTGGTGTCGCAGGCAAGACTGAAATGCAAACAAGGGTTCATCAGCCTCCAGTGGACTTCATCAGCCTCCAGCCTCCATTATCAAATGGGGAAGCTCCTGCCACAAAACAACTGAAGTCATCAAAATTTAATCTGTTCTGGCTCGTTTTTTTTACACAAAGTGTTCATAACCTGGAACAGTAGTAACTAGTAGACTAGAGGCAGTGCAATGTGGTAGGTTCTGGACTGCATCCCAGAACAGAGATGGTATTATAGAAAAATGGGTGAAACCCAAGTAAAGCTGGAGTTCAGTTAATAATAACAGCATTTCTCTCCTTCTTTTGACAAATATACCATCACGATATGGTTATGTCACAATGGGGAACCTGGATGGGGTACAGAGAACCTCTTCTGTACTAACTACCAATTTTTCAGTGAATCTTAAATTATTTTAAAATTGAAACTTTATTTAAAAGGATAAACAGAAGCCACCCACGTAAAGCTGGACGAAAAGGAGCAAAAGCATCTGGCATTCATTTGCAGTGGCAAGAGACCCTCTTGTGCCCCCACACACATAAATATACATATAAATAAATATTTTAAAAGGATAGGCAGAAAACACTTTGTAAAGAGATTAAAATGGAGTTCTAACTCAATGAAAATAAACTCCCCCCCCCCAATTTCTAAGTAGCATATTTACAAAGTTCAATCCCCTAATAACAATTTTTTTTTTTTTTTTTGCAGCACTGGGGATTCAACTTAGGGCCCCCATGCACACCACTGTTTTGATTATTAATTTTTATTATTTATTATATTTATTTATTTAACTGTGCTGGAAAGGAAACCCAGAGCTTCATACATGCTAGGCCAGCACTCCACTACTGAGTGCTAAGAATGCTTAGGTTTGTTAACGTTCAAGAACTTTTAATTATTTTTAGGAGTGCTGGGGATATAGTTCAGTGGTAGAGTGTTTATTTTAATATTTTATTTATTCATTTTCAAGCAGAGAGAGAGAGAGAGAGAGAGCACACCAGGGCCACCTCCTTGTGGGTCTGGCTTATATGGGTCCTGGGGAATTGAACCCCGGGGGCCTTAGGCACTGGAGGCAAGTGCCTTCACCGCTGAGCCATCTCTCCAGCCCAACATTCAAGAACTTTTAAAGTGCATTTTCTGTCTTCAGGGGGAAGGAACACAGCTCACACATGCCGAGTTAATCATTCAACAAATATTTAATGTGTGCCTCTGCTGTGAGCTTACCAGGAATGAGCATTGTGCCCGCTAAGTCCTTGTTAACAAAGACCTCCTTCATCAGCTACTTACAATGTGGGACTGAAAGGCTTTGTTGCAGATACTGTGGCCTCAATGACATCCCTCTGCCCTTTGCCCACTGAGTGCCTGCCTACCTAAAGAGTTGGGTGGCAAGAATGGGTTGAGTCCATTCCCAGCTCCAGAGAGGTTTCACATTTTCACTCCATCCGGTTAAAATATCCTTGGATGATGACTGCTTCAGGCAACCCTGGCCTCAACCAATCAGCATACAGAGTTCCCTTGACCACAAGACTGATGACAAACAAGAATGATAATGAGATATGAGGAAAGATACATTTGTTCAGGGCTCCTGAGGAAAAAGCGCCCTTACTTTTAGGAAGTGCCCTGTCTTCTGGATGTTGTAGTCTAATGAAAACAAAAACCATATAACTTTTGTCACCAGGTAGAATCTACTCTTTGGATAAAACAGACAGATCTGGGCATGGTGGTGCACACCTGTAGTCCCAGCACTAGGGAAGTTGAGGCAGGAGGATCAGTGAGTCTACACAGTGAATCCCATGCCAGCCTGGGCTGGAACAGAGACAGGAGAGCGGCTCTCACACGGCCAGGTGCCTTCATTCAATCCCTCGGCCTCATTCTCAAAATTCTAATAAAATGGTCATAATAATAAAGTATAAATCACTGTTCATCCAAAGGCTTTTTTGTTAAATTTTGAGGTAGCGTATCGTATCACTCTAGCTCAGACTCAGGCTGTTGCAGAATTCACAGGAATTCTCCTGCTTCCGTCTCTCAAGTGTTGGGATTGCAAGAGTGAACCACTATACCGAGACAGTATTCACTTTTCAGTTATGTTAAAAAAAAC
>PVHP010003719.1:62103-76541 GCA_004024765.1 Zapus hudsonius
AACGCATGGTTTGCCCACTAAATAATGTAACACATTATGGACAATAAATATATATTAAAAAAAAAACTGTACAGGGCTGGAGAGATGGCTCAGGGGTTAAGGCACTTGCCTCCAGTGCCTAAGGCCCCGGGTTCAATTCCCCAGGACCCACATAAGCCAGACCCACAAGGTGGTGGCCCTGGTGTTCTCTCTCTCTCTCTCTCTCTCTCTCTCTCTCTCTCTCTCTCTCTCTCTCTCTCTCTCTCTCTCTCTGCTTGAAAATGAATAAATTAAAAAAAACTGTACAATATAAGAGTTCAAAAATAAATAACTGCACAGCCAGGCACGGTGGCTCCCACATGTAATCCCAGGGTCAGAAAGATTGGTGAAACCCAAATACCCCAAACAAGAAAGGTTGAAACAGGAGGATCACAAGTTCAAGGTCAACCATCCCTTATTCTGAATGATCCCTTATTTCTAGCCTAGAATCAAATAACTGCACCTATCACCCAAACCAGAGCAGGTGTCCAAGTGAAATGTGGTTGTATCCATGGGTGTCACTCTACTGCCTCGTATCTGGTGGCCAAGCCCAGGAATTCTGTAGCTGGCGCTTCCTTTGAACAAGGGTTCAAAACCTTTGTTCAGGATTTTATCCGTGCCATCTTGGCTATCTGAAAATATCTCTCTCAGGTTCTTTTTTCTGTGGTTTGTGTTTTTTGTTTTGTTTTGTTTTTCAAGGTAAGGTCTCGCACTAGCCCAGGCTGACCTGGAATTCACTATGTAGTCTCAGGGTGGCCTTGAACTCATGGTAATCCTCCTACCTCTGCCTCCTGAGTGCTGGGATTAAAGGCGTGCGCCACCACGCCCGGCTTGGTGTTTATTTTTTGTTTTGTCTTGTTTTGGTAATAGGAATTGAACCCAGAGCCTTGAACGTGTTCCGCAAGTGCTCTACCCCCGAACTCCAGCTCTTTCAAAGGCCTCTAGAGGAATGAGAACTTCAAGTTCATTGCTATGGCCTGAAAGTTTGTCTTCTCCAAATTCAGAAGGGAAGCAAGGGAAATAAGTCAATCCTAATTCCAATGTGATAGTTTAAGGAAGCAGGTTAGGAAGCAGAGCCTCTGAGAGGCGATTAAATCATGAGAGGAAGTCTCCTAGGTGGAATTAATGTCCTCACCAACCGGCTCAATGGAGCACTCTGCACTTGCCACAGGTGAGAACACAGTGCACCATCTCTGAGGCCGGGTAGGAACTCTCCCCTGACACTGATCTCCTCACACCTTCCTCTAGGCCTTCCTAGCCTCCAAACCTGTGGAAAAGGCATTGGTTATTTATAAAGTAGCCAGATTACCAGTATTCTTGTCACAGCAGATAAGAGTCCTCTTTCTAAAAGTAAAGTAATCATGTTACATCCTCCCTTAAACAGCTCTAAGGGCTAGAGGCTAAGGTCCAAGCTCCCTTTATGGCCCCTGGCCTGCAGGGTCTCTGCCCACCCCAGTTGGGAATCTGCATAATCTCTGCTCAGGATTTGAGTTCCTTCCCATCTAATCCACGCTCATGCCTGAGGTCACTGTATATTTTCTTCTACTAGGGTCTAAGTTCAACATCTACCCAACAGACAATGTGCTGAACTCTGAATTTTTGACTGCACTGTACCTGGAAACAGCAGTGGACAGAGACACTACTCCAAGCCCCAAGGAGTTCAGAGCCACACACAGACAGGACAGTGTCTGGGAGGAAAGACCCCTAAACTCACAACCTTAAAGCAGCCTTAATACCTATCCACCACGACTCAGGGAACTATGCGGAAGAGGGGGCGGAAAGATTGTAAGAGCCGTTGTGGGGGAGACTATCCACAGGCATGGCATCCTTCAGTATCAACACACGTGGGCCAGGAGGACCGGGCTGAGTACTAGGCTATCCAGGGTCCCCTGCCACAAGGACTGATCCAGATGGCCCCAGGGAGGATAATATCCAGCTGATTGGGGATGGGGAGGGGGACATTGGGGAATTGGGAATAACAACTCATTGTTTGCCCACTGAATAATGTAACTCATTATGGACAATAAATATATATATTGAAGACTTAAAAAAACAGCAAAAAAAAAAAAAAAAAAGAGTCAGGAGAGAACAGACTCCCTGCAAAGTAACATTGGAGCTTATCTGCATTTTTATGACAGTAACAGCACCTACTTCTCTACACACAAAACTGATTTATAAGTCACTTTTTCAGTTTACTTATTTTATTTGGTGCGTCTATGAGTCTAAAATGCCTTTGCCCTGACATTTTTTGCCCGCATTTCCTCTTTGTAAAATTCACATGCTAGCAAAATACTAAGTAGATTTCAAAGTCAGCATTCCTAAGCACCTTCAGTTCAGGAGAACAGAACCTACCACATAGGGCTCCCACAGACCTCCTGCTCCAAGCCACTCTGAGATGAGCTGAGAACCCCTATGGGCAGCCTTCATTCCTCGCCCCAAACAGTGCAGGCCCAAGGGATAAGATTCCCCTTATTTTCATTTTGGTTTTGTCTTTTCTTCCTGGCAAGGGCTAGCCTGGAACTCCATTTTACTCTCCCAACTTCCCAAGTGCTGAAATTATAGGCATGAGCTATGATACAAGTTTATATGTTTAAAGGGCAAAATTTGACTCTTTCAAGTTAAATTCCTTTGCACATTGGGCATAAATCTGTATACACTTGTTGAAGTAAACCAGGCCAGGCATCATCCCAGCACTTAAGAGGCTGAGGTAGGTGGATCACTGTGAGTTCGAGGCCAGCCTGGGATTACAGATTGATTGAGACCCTACCTCAAAACAAACAAAAAAACTTTAAAAAGCCTGAAGTAGTGGTTTGTCGTTAATATTTAACAGTAATCCTAGTAGTGACATAAAAAACTGTGTCCACACATGTTAAGCAAAATAAACTACACTTTGAAAGACAAATATCACACATTTTCTCTAATATGTAGACTCTAGAAGAGGATGGTAGGGAGCAAATATGAACAATATACCCTGTGTGTAGAAAAATGTCATATGAAACTGGTTACTTTGTAGGTAACCAAAAATCAGTAAAAATATGTTAAAGCACATAGAAAGATTATCTTACTTTAACATTAGCTATGGCTGCTGAAAATGATCAAATGTCAGTGGCCATCAACACCTCACTAAACTAATGACAAGCAAGAGTGCGCTCTGTTTTGTGCACCTGTCTGAGCCCCGGAAGTGCACCTGCTCCATGGATTTCAGTATGTTTTCAACAATATACCCCGCACTTTCCCTCTGGGACCAGGGACTCCCAAAAGGTCAACAGAAAGTAGGAACTGTCCCTTGCTACTTCAAACTCCCTATCAGGGAATCTGTTAGGATATGTTGTAATGTGTTTGGGGTGTTTTGTTGTTTTTGTTATTATTATTACCTTTATTTTCCCCCCTTTTAGACATTTTCATACATGTATGTGGAATATTTTGAATTTATTACCTCCAATTACCCTTTCTTATCCCCTTCCCATTAACACCGTTCCTCCCCATTAACCCCCATCTCGCTTTTAGATTTTCTTTTTATGCAGAGTTAAATTAGAGCTATATGCATGGTCATGAGTGTAAAGTTACTAACTGTGGAATGGGAACCAGCAGTGTCTACATTGGTGAATCTGACCACCCTCTCCCTGCAGCCAGAAGCTGATATTACCTACTCCAGGAGGGGTGGGGTCTCAAGTAACATTTTCTGAAATGTAAAACACAAATATAATCACTAAGGTTAAATGTATTTACTTATTTATTTATGAGGGGGGAAGAGAGAATGGATATGCCAGGGCCTCTTGTTGCTGTAAAGAAATTCCAGATGTATGCATCACTTTGTACATCTAGCTTTTGCTGGCTACCAGGGAATTGAACCTGGGCCAGTAGGCTTCGCAAACAAGAGCCTTTAACCACTAAGCAATCTCTCTAGCCTTTAAATGAATGTGTCTACGAAAGTGTACCTGCTTCCCTGTGTTCCTAGCAGAGAGGGCCAGGGCAGGCACTTGGTACTGTTTGCTGAGTGAATCACAGCCGAAAAACCTGTTGCTCAGAGGGAACAACTTAAAGTAGCAACTGCTTCCCAAGCTCACAAAGGAACAAAATCACTTCAGAGACGCCTTAACATTTTGTCTGACAATCTAAAGGAGCAACAGTTGTTTAAAGTAAACATTTAAACAGTGCATAAACTTTCGTTATATCATCTGTTTTCAAACCATCAAGTATACCCCCAAAAAAGATTCTTCCAGGTCAGCTGGAATCCAGCACAAACATATATATGTCTTCAAAGCCCCTGGAAAGAATTTCTAAGAAACACCCCAGTCTCTGCAGCCCCCTATCTCTGGAGGCATGGCACTGTGGTCAGGGAGGAGGAACCATTCTTCCTTCTCCCCTTATGATTCTGGGATTGAAACTAGGCCCTCAAACATGCGATGCAAGGGCTTTATCTCTCCACCCATGCTGGAGATTCTGCAGACTGCCTGGCTGACTAGCACGTCCTGTGGAAGGCTGGGATGCTGCAGGTCCCCGGCCAACATTATCTTTAGTCCTCCACCATGCACTGCACACCTCTGTATCTGACCTAACGGCCTTCTGACCATTAGGAAAAACTTGAAGTGCATTAGCTTATCACACCATTGCCATCCACCAACCCAAAGGCCAGGGAATGTCATCGGAGAGCTTCTGAAACCTACAACACTGATTTCTCCACTTTGCAATAACCTGCCTCGCTCTCTCTCGCTGAGGGACTTGGAAAATGCCTGGTTTATGATTGTCTTTTGTTCTGTGACTATAAAAGCTCATGCAACTCCTTCCAGGGTGGAACATGTCATTCACAGTAATCTGACTCTGTGTTCCCAGGACACAGTCACTCACATTTGGCTCAGAATAAACTATCGCTTAATCCTTTTGGCATGAGAGCTATGTTTTGCATACACACCCAAGTTCCTGTTTCAGGCCAGGTGTATCGGCATACACCTGTAATCCCAGCACCAGAGAGGCTAAAACAGGACTTCATGACCAACTCCTATCTCAAAACAGTGAAATTAAATCAGTAGCAAACAATGAAATAACAATGAACTTTGTGGTCCACTATAAGGTATTTATCTCTACAGACAATTAATTTTTGCTTCGACTCTCTAAAGACAAAGGTCCCTGTGATGGTTAAGTTTTGTTGTCGACCCTGACTAATACAGTCCCTATGGAATCCTAAAGAACCTCTCCCAGATGCAAGACCCAACTAACATTGTGACAGGGAGGTGAGAGACCTGGAGGAATAAGACATCTGAGGTTTTGGAATGTTTAAGCTCCTTGAAATGAGTTCAGTTTTGGGGGTGTTGGTTTGTCTTTTGTGCAGACTATTGACATATATGCCCCATAATGTGATTTAAGGAAAAATAAAGATATGAAATACTGAAAGATTAAGGCCCTGGAAAAGGTTTGTATACAGTAGGCCTCCCTTACTGCAGTGTCTTCATGAGGAAAAGCACTTGAAAGACTTGTTTTACGACACTTGCAACAAGCAGTCTGCTTAATTCTAGAAACCCACACACATCCTAGATTCTGTTTGTCCAATCACTGCTTTTCACCATCTTCTGTTCAGATTTGGTTTTCACTCTAAAAGCTCAAGGGCTTACACAGACTGTCACCCAATACAAATAATATTTAGAGGGTGAAAAAAGGGTTAAAACACTCAGTCAAATTAATGAAATTAGTGCATAGCAAGTGAATGAATTAGCTGTGGATAAAACAGCACGCCTTTCAGGCTGCTCTTTGTGATCTTTCCCCAGACCTAAATATCCCCACAGATCACAAAAAGAATGTTACTAAACAATCTACCTATTCCTAATTCTTACGCTGGAAATGGCAAGACACATCTTCAGTGTGTTAAAGACTCTCACAGCCCCACAGCGCACACCTTACTCAACATCACGTGGACTAGCATTTCAATGGGGTCAGGAGCTTTATCACAACTAGTCTCTGACAGTCAGTGAGAGGTCCCAGCCAGTGCAATCAGGCAGAGAAAAGAGATGCTGATATGAGATGGGATGAGGGGAAACTAAGTTTATTCAATAGGTGGAATAAACAAATAGAAAAAATAAGCAACTATTCTTCTACAACTGGAAAGAATCTTAAGCATTCTCCCACGTCTCTGCGCATTCACTGGAAATCAACCCATAGCTCATGCAGTAAACGTGTTACTGTATAAAAAAGCCCCTATAAGGTCTCTACAAGCTCTACTACTCAGAATGCGCACACTGTCTCAAATTTCCTGGTGACCACAGTTCTAGGTATGGGACAGGTGCTTAGGTGAGTACCTGATTTTACCATTATTCATGTTATTGCAGAACCAAGAGAGAAAAAGAAAAAAGAAAAAACTCCAGAACAATCTAAAATCAACGCATGACCCTGGCAATTAAGCAGCAACAAATGCTTTTATTTTTTATATTATTACTATTATTTTATTTATTTCAATATGCTTTCCATCTGAACGAATCCTACAGAACTTGGAAGCCAGCTCGACCCCTGCAAGGACGCTACTTCTGTCTGGACAGAGAGGGACGCATTCCAGAAACACACGCCTCGGTGCAGGGGACCCAGGAATGCGTCCCCGCGTCCCGCACCCCGGTGGGTCCCCGCGCTCGGGGGACGGGATGGGCCGGGGCGCTGGGGAGGGGCGTCCGTTCCCTTGACAACGGGGTGGGGTGGTGGGGGGACCCCCCCCCCGGGCGGGGCCGCCATCGCGCGCGGGGAGGCTGGGGCCGCAGCCCGCGCGCGCCTACCGTGTATCCTCGCTCCAGGTCGCTCTCCTCGTAGCGAAAGGACGGGATGTAGACCTCCATGGCCGCGGCCGGCCGGCCCAGGGCTCGGGGCTCCCGGGCCGAGCCCCGATCGTCCGCGCTCCGCCCCGGCCTGGCCGCCCGCCCGCCCTCCCGGCCGCGTGGCCCGGGGCCGCCCGGGAGCCTGGCGCGCGCTCGGGGCGCTCGGGGCGCGCGGGGCCCGGCGGGGCTGCGGGGCTGCGGGGCTGCGGCGCCCGGCGCTCGGGCCTAGTGGGCGGCGGAGATGGGATCAGCTGGGCCGGCGGAGGCGGGGCCTGGAACCGGAGCCTGCGGAGGGGTGTGCGGACCGCCCGCCGGGGCGCTGGCCGGCGGAGAGACTGCGGATCGCAGAAGGTGATCTACCCGCGGATGACAGTTGCAAACCCTGCAACTTTTTGTTTTGTTTTTCTAGCCCAGGCTGAGCTGGACTTCACTACGTAGTCCCAGGCTGGCCTCGAACTCAGGGTGAGCCTTCTATTTCTGCCTCCACTCCAGGCTCATTCTCCAACCTTTTTTTTTTTTTTTTTTTTTGGCTTTTATTGGAGGGTCTGCATCCCATTCTAGGTTAGACATTAAACCTGGGGACCACGGTACTACACAGGCCTGAAAGTTGTGGGTGTGAACTCTGCTCTGAGCACTAGTTCTAAATAATACTGCCTGCTGAGTGAATTTAAATGGCTTTCTAACCATGAGATAAAATAGAAACAGGGAATTTGTTTTTAAAGGTGTTGACCAGGCTATGCCCCTTGGACAAGGACAGCCTGAAAATAGACTCTGTTGTCAGCAAAGGAAATGTTGAGTTTCTTCCTTAGGATAGAGCACACAGCAGAATAGAAGCTTGCTTGTGGGTGACTTGGTGGGTCATCAAGAAGTGATTTAGGGCCTGGCGTGGTGGCGCACGCCTTTAATCCCAGCACTCAGGAGGCAGAGGTAGGAGGATCACCATGAGTTCAAGGCCACCCTGAGACTACATAGTGAATTCCAAGTCAGCCTGGGCTAGAGGGAGACCCTACCTTGAAAAAAAAAAAAAGTGATTTAGGGGCAGGGACCCTGACCTGAGGTTGGGGGCTGGAGATGTCACAAAACTGACCAGCCACTCGCTTCTTTGACAATGAATGAAAAGTCACATTTAAGTCACTTTGCCCTTGAGAAGGGGCATTGCAATTTGGCAAACTCTGCAGAAGATGGGACCCTAAGTCATGGACAGAGAACTAGCCTGGCTTCTTGCTTTAGGAATGTGCCTGAAGCAGACATCACCCACACACATTGATAGCATCAAATCGGGCCTTAGCTGTGAGTCATGACTAGACCGCCTTGGATTTTTCGTCTACTTGCCGGCATCTCTTGATGGAGCTAACCAGCTCTGTGGACAGAGCCCGGCTCAGAGCCCTCAGCTCCTCAGTGATTTCTTTGCCTTACAGTAGACTTTAGGGGCTCATCTCCCTGGGTGGGTGGATTCTAACCCACGCAGCTACAGCCTGTTTAGAAAGAAAATAAGAGGTGGGAATGGTGGCACACACTTTCAATCCCAGCATTCAGGAAGCAGAGGTAGGAGGATTGCCATGAGTTTGAGACCAGCCTGGCCTACCCAGTTAGTTCCAGGTCAGCCTGGGCTAGAGAGAGAAAGACCCTGCTTCAAAACAAATAACAAACGTGTACAAGCAGAGCATGGTGGAGTGAGGGCAAGTGTGCGCGCACACACACACACACAGAGTAAAGTGTGAAAGCACAGCCCTTCACCTTCGCTTAGATGAAAGCTTAGCGATTAGATAGTGACTGCCCCAAAGCTTAGAGGAAAATTCTACGTGCAACAAAGCACTTGGAAGAAGCCCCCCTTTCCTTCCCCAGCCTGACATCCAATTAGGATGGACCTTGGCCGGTGCGGTGGCACATAGCCAAGTGTGGTTGAACATGCCTTTAGTCCCAGCACTCCAGAGGCAGAGGTAGGAGGATCGCCATGAGTTCCAGGCCACCCTGAGACTATATAGTGAATTCCAGGTCAGCCTGGGCTACAGTAAGACCCTACCTTGAAGAAACAAAACAAAAAAACAAAACAGAAAAAAGATTTCGCCTGCACTTTTTTCTTCCCCGTTTTGGTGATTTGTTCCGCCTCCTACATTCCTACCTCAGCCTCCAAGTGCTGGGATGAAAGGCATGTGCCACCACTCCCAGCCTACATTTTGTTTTGAAGCTTTTGTGAATGAGATTTTTTTTCTCAGCAAGTTCACTATTGGATATAGAAACACACTAATTTTTTGAATGTTACTTTGCATCCTGATACTTTGTTGAAATGTTTATCATATTTAAGAGTTATTTGTAAGCAGAGATAGGAGAGACAGAGAGAGAGAGAGAGAGAGAGAGAGAAAGAGAGAGAGAGAGAGAGAGAGAGAGAATGGTGTGCACACTAGGGCCTGAAGCCACTGAAAACGAACTCCAGATGCATTCACCACTTAGTATGTCTGGCTTTACATGGGTACTGGGGAATTGAACCCAGGTCATTAGGCTTTGTAGGCAAGTGACCTAGCCACTTAGCCATCTCTCCAGCCTTATAGAGTGTTTTAAATATAGGATGCTATCATCAACAGAAAGGGAATTTCTCCCTATTTTTTTCTATTTCCTATTTTGTTTTTTCTCCTTCCTTATTGCTCTTGCTAAGGTTTCCAGCTAGACTGAATGAAAGTGTAATGAATGGAGACTTGGGACAGTTCAGTTCTGTTGTCAACTTGATTCGATTAGGAGTCAAGTAAGAGGCTCTCCTCTTGGGCAAATCTGTGAGGAATTTCCAGGAAGGACTGATGGACAGGGGAAGCCTACTCCCAGAGTGGCAACCATTCTGGTGGAGGTCTCCCAGGGCCTTTTGCCTGGCTGCCATGCTACTTGCTGGTCTGTGCATCTACCCTGCTGCTGCTGTCCTTTGTGGACATCGGAACCCAGCTTCACCAGCTTTCCACTGTGGACTGAATATTAACAGCTCTCAGTGAACCAACGCTCTAGGACTTCAGGACCAGACTGGGACTGCTGAGGCCTCCAGCCTTGGGGACTGAGCAGTGACTAGGTTCTTGACTCCCCAGCCTGCCGACAGCTATTGTTGGATGGTCCAGCCCATATCCTGTAAACTAATCTAATAAATTTCCCTTACAATGCACATTCATTCTATTCATTCTGTTCCTCTAGAAAACCCTAATGCAACACCCTTATCTTGTTCCTGATTTAGAGGAAATGTTTCAGATTTTCACCACTTAGTATAAGGTTTGTTATATATAGCCTTTGTTATGTTGGGATATGTTCCTTCTAGTCTAATTTCTTCAGGGCTTTCATCATAAAGGGATATTGGATACTGTGAAATTTTTTTTCTGCACCTATTGAAATTTTTGTAAGATTTTTATCTCTGACTCTATTATACTGTATTAGCTACTGATTTGCATATGCTGAAAAATCCTTGCATTTGGATGAAGCTAACTTCACCCTGACATCTAATATATTGTTAAATTCAGTCTACAAGTATTTTATTGAGAATTTTTACATCTGTGTTTACCAGGTATAGTATCTATAGTTTTCTTCCTTTCCCTTCCTTTCTCTTCCCTTCCCTTCCCTCATTCCCTCCCTTTCCTTCCTCCTTCTTTCCTTTCTGTGTGCCTTTCTTTTTTTTGTGTGTCCTTATCTGGTTTTCATATCCTGGTAATGATATAAAGCTACAAAGTTTTTGCTTTTATTTGTCTTTGTTTTATTTTGCTTTTAGACAGGGTCTCAAGTAGCCTAGGCTGACCTCAAATTCACTGTGTTGCCAATGATCTTGAACTCCTGGCCCTCCTCCGGGTCCCACCTCCTGAGTGCTGGGATTACAGGCATGCACCTCAGGCCTGGTTCATCAAGTTTTCATTGCTGAGGACTTCAGTGAGTTTGGTTGCTTTTGGTCTCTTTCTATTTCAGAGGACAGCTGAGGACTGGTTTTTACAGTATATATTTTATTAGCATGGAATCAGGGGCTTCATGAGACATTTTTATACATGTAAATGAGGTATTTTGATCATATTCACTCACCACTACCCTGTCTTATCGCCCTCTCCCTCCTGCTCGTCCCCCTCCCCTTTTTCAGTTAGTCGACCTTCAGGCCTATTTTGTTGCTGCTGTTTTCAGTGATCCAAGACATTTAGTTAGAGTTACTTACAGGAACATAGGTGAGGGGTTATTCACAGGAGTGAGGACATCTTGCCAGTGGCTACACCTCTGAAGAACATGTCTCACCTTCCCTCAGGAGCCATTATCTGTCACAGAGCCTGAGGAAGGGAGGGCCTGATGAGCTCATGCCACTGCTGGTAGCTGGAATTCTTCATCAGGAGATTATTATTATTGCTTCGATCATCTACTTGTGGGTGTGCAAATTGCTTGCATCCTCTTGACATAATTCTGGCAGGTCATCTGTGTCTCTCCATTACTTCTAGACATCCCCATCCTTTTGGAGAAAGTAAGAGTTTTCAATGTTTTCTCAACTGATTCCTTGATCCGCATTGGTATCATTTATAATGTCCCCTTTTAGTCTCTAATTTTATTCATTTGGGTTTTGTCTTTCCTTTGGTTACTTTGGCTAATCTTGTTTCTTTTTAAAATTTTACATATTGTATTAATTTTAAAAAATTATTTATCTATTTGAGAGAAGGTGAGTGAGTAAGGCTGTGCCAGGGCCTCTTGTTGCTGCAAATGAATTCCAGGCATATATACCACTTTGTGTATCTGTTTTCACATGGGTACTGAGGAACCCAGGCCACGCTTTGAAAAGGAGCTCTTTTAACTGCTGAGCCGTCTCTCCAGCCCTGCATATTTGTGTGTGTGTGTGTGTGTGTGTGTGTGTGTGTGTGTGTTCAGATGTGTGAAGGAAGCCGTGTGCTTGTCATAGTCCTTGCCTTTCACCTTGATTGAGGCACTGCTTTATTTTTACTCACTGCTGCATTATCAGGTTAACTCATCATGAGCTTTGGGAAAATTCTCCTGTCTTTCTCTCCCATCTCCGCAGGCATATTGGGATTGTGAGAAGCCTGCTATGACTTCTGACCTTTATAGGAGAAGCTCTGAGGATCTGAACTCAGGTACTCATTCTTGGAATGGCCAGTGCTTTATTCACTGAGCCATCTCCCCAACCCCTAATTTTGTTTTGTTTTGTTTTCCCCTGCAAAGAGCCAATTCTTTGTTTCACCTTTTTTTTATATATATTTTCTTTTCGTTTCTATTTCATTAATTTAATTTCTGCTTGGGTCTTTATAATTTTATTCCATCTACTACTTTTGGGTTTGCCTTGCTCTTGTTTTTTAAGGTTTTGAGTGGCATCCTTAAGTTATTTGAGATCTATTTTTAAAATATTATTTATTTATTTATTTATTTATTTATTTATTTGAGAAAGAGAGAGGATGAGTATGGGCTCACCAAGGCCTCCCGCTGCTGCAGAGGAACTCTAGACATGTGCCACTTTGTGCAACTGGCTTTACATGGGTACTAGGGAATTGAACCCAGGCTGTCAGGCTTTGTAAGCAAGTGACTTTAACTGCTGAGCCATTTTCCCAGCTCCGCTCTGATTTTTTTTTTTAACATAAGCACTCATAACTAACAAATTTCCTATTGGAACTGCCTTTGCTGTTATCCCACATGTTCTAATAAATTGTGCTTTCATTAAAAATAATTTTCTCCCTGATTTCTTCAATTCAAAAGTGATTTGTTCAGGGCTCGAGAGATATCTTAGTGGTTAAGGCATTTACCTACAAAGCAGAAGGACCTGAGTTTGATTTCCCAGTACCCACGTAAAGCCAGATGCACAAGGTGGTGCATGTGTCTGGAGTTCATTTTCAGTGGCTAAATACCCTGGAGGACCCATTCTCTCTCTCTCTCTCTCTCTCTCTCTCTCTCTCTCTCTCTCTCTCTCTCTCTCTCTCTCTCAAATAAATAATTTTTTCAAAGTGATTTGTTCAGTCTTTATACATATGTATTGTTTCTATATGTCCTCTTGATTACTGATTTCTAGTTATATTCCGCTATAATAACCTGGTGAGATACAAGAAACTGTTTTGATTCTTTAACATTTGTTCAGGCTTGCTTTATGTCCTGAAAGGTTATCTATTTGAGAGAAGGTTCCAGTGGTTGCTAAGAAAAATGTGTATTCTGTAGGTGTTAGATGAGATGTTCTATAAACCACTATTCAGTCCAAATTCTGTTGTGCAGAATAGCTCTTAAGAGTCTTTGGTTTTAGTGTAAGTGACCTATCAGTTGATGGCAGTGGGGTATTAAAGTCAAAACTATTATTGTATTGGGATATTTCTGTCCCTTTATGAATATTAGTGTTTTAGAAATTAGAAGCTCCAATGTTTAGTGTATAAATTCTTACAGTTGCTATATTTTCTTGTTGGATTTTTCCCTTTACTGCTATGTTGTGGCCTTTACTTCTTTAGACTAATTTTGGCTTGAAACTTATTTCATCAGATGTTTAAATCTGATGTTTTGATAGTCATACCAGCTTGGTTTAGCTTCCATTTACCTGATAAATTTACTTCTACCCTTTAACTCTTAGGTCTTAATGTTGCCACTCAGATGTGTTTTTGGAAACAACAAATACTTAGATATTGTTTCTTAATAAAATTAATGAAGTAATTGTTCTTTTTTAAATTTTTTAAAATTATTAACTTGAGAGACAGAGAGTTTAGAGAGAGAGAGAGAGAGAGAGAGAAATGGTATGCCAGGGCCTCCTGATGCTACAGACTCTAGACACATGTGCCACTTTGTGTATCTGGCTTTATATGGGTACTGGGGAGTTGAACCCAGGCTTTCAGGCTTTGTAAACAAATACCTTTAACCACTGAGCAATCTTTCCAGCCCCAGATGGTTTTATTTTTTGAGACAGGGTCCTGTTCGATATCCCTAGCTGGCCTGGATCATACTATGTAGCTCATTCTGGTCTCAAGTTCATGACAATCATCCTCCTTCAGCCTCTCCAGTGCTGGGATTATAGGTGTCATTCACCATATTTGTCTTTTAACTAAAGAGTTTAAACCATTTATATTTAAGGATATTATTTAGAGTGGACTGCAGATTCTTGTAATTTTGTTGGTTTCTTTTTCTGGTTGCTTGGATTATTTGTTCTCTCTCCCTCTTATTCATATTAAGGGTTGTTGCGGTCAGCTTTCTAGTTGCTGCGCAGAAAGAATCCAAACAAAAGCAGCTTATGCTTATGGGTTTATTTGGCTTACGGACTCGAGGGGAGACCCCATCCTGGCAGGGAAAATGATGGCATGAGCAGAGGGGTGGACATCACCTCTGCCACAGCACTGGAAATAGTGGCAGGAAAGTGTGCCAAACACTGGCAAGGGGAAGCTGGTTATAACCCCCATAAACCCGCCCCCAACAACACAGCTCAAGTGAGGTTGTAAAGTCCAAACTGCCATCAGTTGAGGATCGATTACCCAGAACACATTCATTTGTTTGTGGGGGACACCTGGATCAAACCATGACAGGGGTGTACTAGTTAACTGAGTTACCTTTTTTTAAAATCTTTTATTTTCATTTTAGACACAGAGGGATACAGACACAGACACGGATGCACACACACACACACACACACACACACACACACACACACACACACACACA